>JAVYIG010004932.1:0-148374 GCA_035222895.1 Strongylocentrotus droebachiensis
CCCCTCCCGCGCAAAGAGCGGAAGTTTTGGCGTTTCATTAAATTATTAGAGAAAGTTGACGATTCGTTGAACCGTGCTCGACTCTTAATTCTTTGACGTTTCATTTAATTATGAGAAAAAAGCAAACGATTCGGTGTACTGTTTTCGACTCTTAATCCTTATCTGAGTTCAGTTCTCCCCCTCCCGCGCGAACCGCGGAAGTTTTGGCGTTTCATTAAATTTTTAGAGAAAGTAGACGATTCGTAGTACTGTTTTCAACTCTTAATAATATTGTCTGATTCAGTTATCCCCTCCCGCGCGAAGCCCGGAAGCTTTGACGTTTCCTTAAATTATTACAGAAAGAAGACGATTCGTTGTACCGTTCTCGACTCGTCTAAATTAAGTTTTCCCCTTCCGCGCGAAGCGCGGAATCTTTGGCGTTTCATCACAATATAGAGTAAGGAAAACGATTCGTCGTACCGTTGTTGACTGTTAAACCTTGTTTGAAATTAGTTTCCCCGAAAATGTTAAACCTCTGATTTCTTTAGCTGATATTATAGGAAAGTGAAACTTCGAGAAAATACAAGTATTGTAGTTGTAGTCACTCTCGAAGTCGTCACAGCGGATAAAAAGTCACAGTTCGTAGGGACAATATACATCTCACCGACTTCAAACTTCTGCATTGATATTGGTACACGAGGATCGAGCAAGAATACCGACACAGCTGACCCGACACAGCAATATATTTGACCGTGTCTTTCTTGCTCTTGAGACGAGACGACTCCACCCAACAACCCCCTTCTCTCTTTTACTCCCACTTCTCTTCTCTCAGGCTCTTACCTCCTCTCTCTCCTCTTCATTTCATCCCCCGTTTCTTTTGTTTCCCTTTTGCTCTTTTTTCTTCTTTTTTTTCCCTTTTCTTTATTTTCTTTCTTTTCCTTTCTTTCCTCTTCTCCTCTTTTTCTTCTCTCTCTCTCTTTCTTCTCTTTCTTTCCTTTCTTTCCTTCTTTCCTTTCTTTTCCTTTCTTTTTCTTTTCCTTTTCTTTTTTCCTTTCTTTCCCTTTCCCTCTCTTTTTTCCCCTCCCCCTTTTCTCTTTTTTCCCGACGGCAGCGCAATTTTACCGACAAAATCCTGACAGGTGGGGGGTGTCGCAAACCCCCCCAACAACCCCCCTTTGGCGACGCCCCTGCGGGCAAGATCGTCAGCCAAATTCGGTATCAACTTGAAGCTTAGAAATCAGAACAAATGGTGGTATTAAAATTTAAGCGGTACACCGCGGAGATCTAAACATTTCTTCTGGATTTTTAAAAAATCATGGATAATTAGTCCCTTTTTCAGTGAATTACCCTATAATATATCATGAAGATTGTGTTTCTATTAATTTTAACCCATTCATTCAACGAAATGAACTATCAGGAATATGTGAGAGCAATTACATATCAATAAATTAAAAACTTCATGTTGAATTGAAAGATTTTTAAAATTAGTCACTTTTGCACTAAAACTGTGAATATGTAGGATTTTGCTGTTTGAAGTAGTAAATTTATACCCTTATTGTGCATACCGGAATTAAATATTTCACTGAGGTATTCCTCTATGTATTACCTTTCAACTGGGCAAGAAAAAAAATGAAAAAAATAAATCACCCAAACTTAGTTTTAGCGCACTTTGGTTCCTTCCTGGCCCACTGTGCGCCGTTTTGCAGGCCCTGACATGAAGGCATCTAGATAAGCATAATTTTTGCCTGACTGTACATTTTCGAATTGTAATTTTCCAAAAAACGAATAAAACTAATTTACAGAAAGAAAAAAAAATGTAATTTCAGTTATCGAGTTACCGAAATAACCCACATTTTGATTTTATTCGGGGGGGGGGGGGGGGCAGCCGCGTTCTCGTCGTGCAGAATCTAAAAGTCCCTATTGTCCGGACGTTACCCCGATTGACGCGTCTTAATTGGAAGGGGGGTAAATGTCATCCGGACAACGTCCGGACGACACCGCGACTTTATTTTCCAGTTAAGACGGGGTGTATGTTACATACATAGAATTAACCCGACCATTGGATTCATTCACGCACACCATGGGGAGTTTTTCTACCATACGGTCACCGTGAGGGCATATGACAATTACTATCACAAAGGCTTCCATTCTGCTGCCAGGTGTCCATTAATCTCCTGGGTATAAAGGGGCATATAAATATTAATGCCTTGCCGAATGACATTAGTGCCATGTCGGGAATGGAACCCACAACCTATGCATTTCCAGGTGTTCAAACAAGCCGACTACGACACATATACGAAAAATGATATATTTTCCAAAGTTTTAAAACAAGGTCTTGTTTAAAGCATAAGAGCATTTCAGGACAACTTTTTTTTCATATGACTTTGTTGGTACACCTGTATCATACATCGGGAAAAACAACATCGACAACAGAACCGAATACAAAACAATCAAACAAACAAACAAACAAAATTAATCAATCACACAAAATAAGAACAATGACAGGCATAAAAAAGCTCAACACTTATTTTGTCGCCATCTCCGAAATTCTCATTAAAGGAAGAACTAACAAATATCACGGCCGTAAGTCAACCACGAAGGCAACTAATACATGTTATCGGTAAACACTTGTATAAATCTTTTCTATAAAACCCCAAATTGTTCTTAATGTAGACCATTCATCAAACTTATTTTGACATGTTTGAAGACAGAGAGACAGGCAGGCAGAGAAAGAAACAGAGAGAGTGGGAGGTAGGTAGAGAGAGAGAGAGAGAGAGAGAGAGAAAGAGTTGGAAGGGATATGACCGATTATTAAAATTTCGTGTTAGGCAAAATAAATGCCTGGTAACGTGTACGCTCTCAACCAATCATTTGATCAGGATCCACGTCATCTTATACAAATATATAATTGACTCTTATCTCCTCTTGCCTCCTGTACGATCAATACAGAGATTGAAATAATTATCAGCACCGTAAAATGGTAACATGTTGCTCTTTGTTACATAAACTTCAATCAACGAATTTTGGCGGTATAATTATGGGAGTGAGGCGGGGCTATTAACCCCTAACATGGTAGATCTCTAGCTCGTTATATAATTCTTCATCTAAATCCGCTTTAATAGTAAGAGAGAGAGAGAGAGATAGAGAGAGAGACAGAGACAGAGACAGAGAGAGGGAGAGAAAGAGAAAGAGAAATAAAAATGAGAGTGAGAGAAAGAGAGAGAGAGAGAGAGTGACAGTGGGTAAGAAAAAGAAAGAAAGAAAGAAAGAGAGAGAGAGTTTGTGTGTGTGTGTGTGTGAGAGAGAGAGAGAGAGAGAGAGAGAGAGAGAGAGAGAGAAGAGAGAGAGAGAGAGGGAGAGAGATGGAGGGGGGGGGGGGGAGAGAAAATAATAAATCGTTGGTCGGGTAACAGGATTCTACGGGAATGTAGAATAGGATTTTGTCCGTCGGAGGCTACTATAGTCGTGTTCACACGACGGAAAATTTGGAGTAACGCGCTAACACGACTAAGTTGACCCTGGGGATGCTCTCTTTGCCCCCAAAAAGGAATCTGGCGAGGACGCTAAACATGATTTTTTTTTTAATGGCCTAATAGACTATATCATATCCTGCATACAAAATTTGTTGGCTTTTGATTGGTTGAGAGCTCGTCACATGACCAGAAATATTTGACCTATTTTTAGAAAGTACTATATGAGAGTACTATTTTGGTTTACTATTTGGGAGTTGAAAAAAAAAATTTTTTTTTGAATTGAATCAATTTTTTTTCTTCAAATCTTAATTTAATGAAAACAAAATATTTTGAATCTTTTTAGATAAAAATTGACATTTTTGTTCTAAATTTGTTTTTTCCCAAAAATGTTTTTTTTTTTTTAAATAAATTTTTGATGCAGGATATAAAACAAATATACCATGCCTTCTATTCGAGGTACTGGTTAAACTATGGGCCTCGGTGACTCCAAAAGTACCATTTGCTTCGGGGCTGCGCCCCTCAGCAAATAGTACTATTGGAGTCACCTCTTGCGCATAGTTTTAACCAGAACCTCTCAAGGCAGTGTATATTTGTATACTATTACCATTTCTCCCTTCTACTACTTACACTGCTACTATACCGTACTACTACTATCTGTACTACTTGCGTGTGGGTCTCTTTTTAAATCACCCCCTTTATTCGTCTATCACTTTTTTAATTCTTTTCATTCTCCTTCTTTTCGAAAAATCAACTGAAGAGCAATTTCAAAACCCTATTGTTTCTCCCATAGATATCATGTTATGATTGCGTAATACGTCATTGCTATGTTCGCACATTGTATTAACTATTAATGTATGACACACAAGCCCATTGAAATTACTTTAGGTTGATTTTTCAAAAGTAGTCGATATCGTGTTTAATTTTTTTTCTTCCCGCCATTAGTTAGGTTAATGCATGGTTGGACTTGTCTGCTGTACCACTGATAAAGAGAGTTGTTTACTCAAATCATGAGCAAACTTAAATCTGCGAAACCAAGCCCATTAAATTTCCTTCTCCCGTAAATTTCCGGCATTTTCAGGGTCAAGACCCTGTCTTGGTACTAATCTAGTCTGATCATTCAATCTTAATCCGATCCGTGCAACCTGGGATTACGTTTCACGCTGATATCTAGTTGCCCTTGTAAATCTTCTAGAACGGCACTGTAGAATGCGACATTTATATCTGATCGGTCAAAGCGAAAAAGGAATCAACTTTAAGCCTCGAGACTTCACAAAAACTTGGCTCTTATCGTATTGAAATCGATATCACTTGCCAATCCCTGTAATTATTTTCTTAAAATCTGTGTCATAATCCCGTTTATGAATCCTAGCTTTAATACACATTATTCTTTCTCGTGAAAGTTAAAGAATTGTTAGGGTCACTACACTTTCTTTTCAAACTTACCCAGATTGCTAACTGAATATTCTAGAAACAGACCCAATGGTATTAGGAAGAAAAGAATATGTGCTATTTTCACCCTGGACTACAAAATAGTTGCTTATTTCCTTGTTGAAAATGTATTGATGAATTTACATCTTCATGCAATTCTGTGTATCAAGAATATCTGTAGGTCCTTGCCTATGATTTGTATTTCTCAATAAATTTTGTTTTTTCATGATCAATGCATTAAATCTGGAATGAGACAAGATTGTATTTATTTAAAAAGAAATGTAAGTTAAAGGTAATTTGCAGGACAGAAAAATGAAAATGTTGAATTCCAACGGCATTTGAAAGACAATAGTATAACTTCCCTGAAAACGAAAGGGCTTGAAACTGGCTTTTAGTAGGAAAATAACGACCATCAGTAGTTGTCGAATCGACTAATAAGTGAGTGCAATCGCCTAAGTAACAGTCTGATTTTCAGACCCTTTAACCGAATGGTCGTACGTCTTGTATTGCACAAAAATTCAATCAGTTAAATTTTGGCCATTACAAGTAGCGGGTTATTGATGTAGAAAAATACTCATGTACCTGTTACAACTTATTTTATGTATATCATTACAAAAGAAAAATAAATAGTGTCTTACAGTGAAGACTAGAATGTAAACAGGTTTCATTGCATAATTTGAATACTAGGACACTGTTAATGTTAAAATTTTACAGATAGGACATACATGACATATTTATGATATCTGCAAAGTTCTACAGAATTAGATGTTGGCTACAAAAGGGACATAGTATCTTCGATATACTTTCTTCACTTCAGGACTACAAATATAGTTGACTAAGATCATGATTGTATTTGCAATATACCACTTGCCAATTGCCAATCATAACATTAGATTAGATGACAAGGGAAAGTCCACCTTGATACTAAGTTTGTTTGAATAAAACGCAGGAAAACGAGAGAAACAAGTTATATATATAATATATCCCAAGTTGGCCACCCAATATTCAAATGCGCATCTCCTTTTTTTAATCTTTATATATCAAATTGAAAATCAAAATCAAAATCCAACTAATACATTCCCTGTAAATCCTGACTAATACACCCCCTTTTTCTTTTCCTTTCTCTCTCTCTCTCTCTCTCTCTCTCTCTTCCCATTTTACCAATATTTTTCCTCCATATTTGTATTATTTTGTGTTCATTCAGGGTAGTCATGCTATCAAGCTTTGGCTTACTTTGTCAGCCTTCCTGTTGATGTTTTCGATTAGTTACAGCCAGTCTTACTTTATTCTACTTATATTTTTTTGTCATGATTGTGTAAAGTTTGCAATGTTTTATTTGTTACATATTTGTAAAACTGCAAAAGAAAAAGAAAATCAAAAATTAATAAATTAAACAAATCAAATCACATCAAATCAAAGTGTGAAGTAGGAAAGTAAGTATTTTTTTAATCTGTAAAACACTTATTGGTTACGTATCGTGCGAGTTCATCTCCAATTTGCTATGTAAAGAAAATCTCATAAAGTTTCATTTCTTAGTTATTGATGATGGATAGATATGTGTCAAACAGTGGATATATATACACAAATTGCAATACTTATATCAAAGGGTGAATGTATAATTAAAACCTTGCTAGGGATAATATAATTTCTTGAGTTTTTTAGTACAGGACAAATTGAAGGGGAGCTCGCAAGATACGCCACAGAGTTGCCGATATGTGTTTGATATCTGTCTCATTTTAATTGGTTTTTGATCAAACTGTCACTGACCTGTTTCTCTCATTTTCTTCTTCTATTAAAACCAACTTAATACCCGAGTGGACTCAATCCATATATTATTTTATCTAAGCTCTATTCTATATTCTCTCTCGTAAAAGGGGATTCACACAGTCTCCTGTATTTATGAAGAGTCGTCCCATTATATGGCGTCATTTGTCTAATATTCCCTTAACAAAATGTCAACAGTGCTATTGAGAAGTGTTAATGATGGTCGAGTGTTTGTGATTTTATCACGTATTCATTGAATCTTCCAGACAATCCTTGGAAATGCAACGGCACTGTTCCCGACACAAACGCATTATGTTTAGAGCAGTAGCCAGTATGGATTAAGTCGGAGAGCATTGTTGACAATTTCTATGCTTGTTTTGACCAGTAATACATTTCTATTCTATGTAAACGAGACAAACATGGAAATTAGTTTAATTGACACACGAACCAACAATGAAATGACCTAAGCGCATGAAATCACTTTCACTTTGAGAGGTTTCGTTACGTCGGAGAAGATTCTGAGCTGTAAGCGCTTGTGAAAAACAACGCCGCTGAGGGCGCAGCTCCTTTTCGTTTACATCTGTCGAGCATGTAGTTTTGTTTTCAAAGCATAATCCAGAATCGTGCCTATTCAATTTTGATCTCCACCAGTACACCAACGCTACCCCCCCCCCCCCCTCCCCCAGCAGTAGCCAGTATGGATAAAGTCGGAGAGCATTGTTGACAATTTCTATGCTTGTTTTGACCAGTAATACATTTCTATTCTATGTAAACGAGACAAACATGGAAATTAGTTTAATTGACACACGAACCAACAATGAAATGACCTAAGCGCATGAAATCACTTTCACTTTGAGAGGTTTCGTTACGTCGGAGAATATTCTGAGCTGTAAGCGCTTGTGAAAAACAACGCCGCTGAGGGCGCAGCTCCTTTTCGTTTACATCTGTCGAGCATGTAGTTTTGTTTTCAAAGCATAATCCAGAATCGTGCCTATTCAATTTTGATCTCCACCAGTACACCAACGCTACTCCCCCCCCCCCCCACCCCACCACCACCACCTACTTGCCAGCCGAAGATGGCGTGATCATTAAATTAGGACTAGTGTCCCTTACACTAGTTAGGACACCCGACGAAAAAATGTTTTGAGCCTGGGCTAGTGAGCAGAATTATGAGTTCATTGATAACGCCATCTTCGGCGGCTTTTTTTTTCTTTTTTTTTTCTTCTCTTAAATGTCTTTTTATGTTCATGCCTTCTTCATGCATGCATGTTTCATGCTTTATTTGATGTAAATAGTAAAGGTTCATTTGTATTATTTAGATGTGAATGTAAAATCATATTCTATATAATAATATTAACATGCAGATTATTTTATGTATTGATTTTGTTATTGTTTGTGAAAAGCAATGGAGAAAATAAAATATCATTGAAAAAAATAAAAAAATAAAGAACTGGCCAGATTCTAGACTACTTTGGGCAAGAAATATCTTTGATGAAATGGGAATGTTGATAAAAAGACCTAAAGAGCTTAAAGGTAAAGACCAGTATTGGAAACGCCCCAATTTCAAAAAATGAAATGGAAGCTCTTATTACCAAACATGTGAAAGAATATGCTTTGAATAATACATGATGATAAAAATGTTGACGGGAAACCGCCTAATAATTGATATATTTGGTAAATTAGTGTATCTCTCGCCTGTTTAGAGATACAAATGCACGTGTCGCGCACGTGTGTGTAGTCCCATATACATCTTTCTGTGTACAGTGATTCTAACTTTATGAAGACTTGGCCAAATTTCTTATCATTTTGATGATTCCAGAACCTTGCAGTACATCTATGCCAGATGATCAACCTTTTCTGATCGATTTCACAATGTTTCTTTCACAATGCAATCGCATGACCATGACTGGTCTGTAGCTTGAATTGGAGGTATTTGGGAGAGGAGGAAAACAGTATAAGAGAGGGGAAGGGGATGAGAGCAAGAAAGAGACCGAGAGAGACAGAAAGAGATCGAGAGAGACAGAGAGACATAGAGATAGACAGAGGGGTGGGGGAAGAGAGAAAGAAAATTAGGGATTGCATAAAGAATTGATACTATACATACCTCGAGAAGAAAAGAAACAAGAGGCAAATAGTGCGGAAAGGAGTATAGAGGGGATCACACAGATAGACGGAAGGGCGAAAAAAAAATCACATACAGGTAGGCAGATAAATTGATAGACAGAGAGAGATAAATAGAGATGAAGATAGATAGATAGAGAGAGAAAGAGAGAGAGAGACACACACACACAGAGAGACAGAGAGACAGAGAGATTCATGGGAGTGTTGATGATACTGATGATAATCCCAAGCGCTAATAAAATTTTAAATGTTATCAAAACACATTTGAATGAAAGGAGTGAGATAAACACGGGCCTATCTTCAAGTTTCTTTTTGGCGTTTAAACAATAATAAGTATTGGATACTCCTCCATGATATACGTATGTATGAATATAGTTATATAGTCTTTGTAAATTCGTTTGACTTTTTTTGTTCGTTAACAAAAGTTCGCTTATGAAATCAATACACAGAGACAAAAGAAGCATGAAGTGGGCATACCTGTCAATTTTAAAGCCAAAATTCATATCGTTTACATGAAGAAAGTAACATCCCAACGAAAAATAGTTGGTAAACCAAATCAAGAACACCGATATGAAATTATCCTAGATTTGTTTTCTCCAACCTCAGGACAATTTCTGCTTATTTGATTGAAATTCAAACGCGGCAGGTTTTTATTGATGACTTTGCTCGGCAACCACGAATTAAACTTTCTGATTCGACTTTCCGACTCTCATTTATTTCTGTCTTGCCGAGACGTCTCAATAATTCTAAATGGTTGCATTGATTTTGGAAAATGACCTACATTTGTTTTTGTCTTGTTTTAGAATGCTTAGAATTCCAAAGTCGTTATGTTTGTTTATTATTTTCTCACTGGGGGGAATAAATTGATTTGATTTTTTCGAATTTCATTTTGTAAAGACGGAAATCAAATAAATGTACATATAGGTAGGAAAATAGGTCAAATTTGTCAGTTTTGTACAAAGAGTCAACTTATTACTTTGACGGCCAGTATACATGGTGTCCAATAAACTATAAATAAACATAACAATAAAAGCACATCAGAAATAAGAACATTGAGCAAATGTTTTGAGGCTGGCAGAAAATGTAAGACAATTAGGTTTGACCGCTCCAAGTAAAGTAAGGGAAAGGATTTGGTTTACCAACTCTTTTGCTTTCACACGTAAGTTTTTTCATGTAAAGGATAGATTTGGTAATACCAAGTCTTTTGCTTTCACACGTAAGTTTTTTCATGTAAAGGATAGGATTTGGTAATACCAAGTCTTTTGCGTTCACACGTATGTTTTTTAACCTGAATTGTTAAAAGAATCCGATTCGAAAATCATATTCTTTAATCACGCAAAATGTACAGAAATAAACAGTGTGAAGTGTGAACAACCCGAAAACATTAAGGACTCTCTGTGACTATTTATTCCGTATTTTGAATATAAAATGTACTTTCGAATAATGATGGTGTCTTCTGTGTATTGTTTTTAAGAAATACGGATTTTAATATTCATGTTTGGTCTTATGATGTATAATGTTCTTTCTTAACCCTAAAACGACTGGGGGGGGGGACTGACTTAACCACTCCTCTATTTACCCCCATCATCATTAACATCATCATCATCATCGTCGTCGTCATCATTATCACCACCACCATTAACACAAATAACAACAACGATTTGTAAAGCTAATATTATTATCCTTTATCCTCCTTCTACTTGTGATCAGCAACAATATTAACCAACCACTACCACCACCACCACCACCACCACCACCACCACAACGATCAGCACCAGAACCACCACTAATAATATTAACATCTCAAATAGCAAAGAAGCAACAATGGAGCAAAACAATCAGTAAGAGGGACCCATTAACGTCGCATCAGTAGAAAAATACTAAATGTTATTTTCCTACTTCTTTTTGTATCATCTTTATCATCTTATTCGTCATTATCATCATCATTATCATCATTATCATGTTCACCTTCTCCTCCTCCTCCTCAGTAGAAATAGTAGTCCTAGCAGTTTGAGTACTATTGGCAGTTGTTGTAGAAGTGATGTGATTTGACGTTATGTAATGTGATATGATAAGATGTGATGTGATGTGATGTGATGTGATGTGATGCGATGTGATGCGATGTGATGCGATGTGATGCGATGTGATGCGATGTGATGCGATGTGATGCGATGTGATGCGATGTGATGCGATGTGATGCGATGTGATGCGATGCGATGTGGTGTGGTGCGATGTGATGACATGTGATGTGATGTGATGTGATGTGGTGTGATGTGATGTGATGTGATGCGATGTGATGCGATGTGATGTGATGTGATGCGATGTGATGCGATGTGATGTGATGTGATGTGATGTGATGCGATGTGATGTGATGTGATGTGGTGTGATGTGGTATGATGCGATGTGATGTGGTGTGGTATGATGCGATGTGATGTGGTGTGGTGCGATGTGATGTGATGCGATGTGATGTGGTGTGGTATGATGCGATGTGATGTGGTGTGGTGTGATGTGATGCGATGTGATGTGATGTGATGTGAAGCGATGTGATGTGGTGTGGTGTGATGCGATGTGATGTGGTGTGGTGTGATGTGCTGCGATGTAAGTGATGTGATGTGATGATTACTACTTGAACTGCCATCATAACAAGTAGTTGTTGCTGTTGTTGTTGTTGTATTAGCAGTTGATGTATTTACAGTGAATTATAATATTAGTAGTTGTAGTTGAAGTTGTTATAGTAGTAATGATAGTGGCTGTGTTAAAAGCATGGTTGTGGAGGTGGTAATGGTATCGACAGTGGTAGTAGTAGTAATAGTAGTAGTAGTAGTAGTAGTAGTAGTAGCAGCAGGAGCGGTAGCAGTTATAGTAGTAGTAGAAGTTATTACCGAAGTAATAGTCTTGATGTGCCTTGGAATCAATTTGTTTCTGATTGTGTAAATAAAAATAAACTGTAATATATAATTCCTTGTTATTATGGTCGCATTTATTCCTGTTATTACGGTAGAACAAAATATCAAAATAAGACTACTCAATACAATTCACGAAAATCTAACGTTTATTAATGCTTAGTGAAACACAATACAAGACGCATAATCCAGAATGAATTTTGTTTGACATTTGTATTGAATTATTGAAGCCCTACAATTTACACATTTGACAATGTACCACGCCTTGCAACCCCTTTATATCTAGTAGAAAGCATCAATATTCGTTCTAATATTATATTCTTAGATGAGATTCCACTAAATTACGAAATTAGATAAAAGTTGTTTTTGTCATTAAATATTTAGTTTTTATATACTATTAATTTAACAAGCAAAGATTGCAAAGACAAATGCTCGAAGACGCACATTGCTGAATTTGGTAGTGCTACTTTTGACACGTCACCTTAATAACTAAAAAAACAATGACATCAACCTGTGCCTGAACTGCTTACTGGGCTTTTTGTCACGTGACCCAATTGGTATCAACCAATAGCTGAGCAGTATAAAAAGGCGCCACGTAAGACGACAAAACCAGCTAGCTGGTATTGTTGCGTCTATAATTGTTGTGGTCAAATGTTCGCGTCTCTGATTGGCTCGTCACAGGTTAACTGAGGAATCATTGTCTCCTTACTAAAATGTATCAATTTTTCTTGCAGTATTACACGACGGATAAAGAAGCTTACATTTGATCGAAGCTTGCTGGAGGAAATTCAATAAGGTTTAACATATGACAAATACTTTTAGACAACACGAAGGGGTAAACTGCTACGTCTACTTGCACTAGGGATAATGTAATGTATCTTGGTTTAGAATCCCATAAGTGTTAGATCTTACTCCTTGACTAGGATGCATTTCAATATGTATACATGCCATGTGTTGGATTGTTCACGTTTCTTCAACTTCTTGTTCAGACCTAAAACACACAACGGTGTGAGAGAAAACACATGTGGAAATGATCCTTTTTCGAATTCATATTGATGAACGTTTTTTAATTACACTTCGTGACTGAGCCGCATAGTTAAAACAAGATCTAAGTATTTTATTACAAATGTCGATTGGCTCATGAGCAAAACACGTCGTCCAGCAAGGCTGGTCAATATGAGGCACCCCTCGGAGTAGAAGAAAGACCTCTAGGAATCGCGTCATCAAGTTATTTCCGGAAATGACCCGATATGGGGTAACACTAAAAACCAACATACAAAACATATTCGCTAACATGGAAACATTCATACGGAACCGGTGAGGACATAAATGGATAATAACATTATTTGGTATCAGTGCAATTTAATCACCATATTGCCATAAACTTTCATGGTTTCTTGTATATTTGGATGTTACTTAGTTATTCTAAGATATATTTAGCATATATTCACGAACTCACGAATGCAGCTTGGTAATTTGTCTTGGGTAATTTGCAGTTTAATACTCATGATGTCCTTTTAAAACCTCGTCAATGAAATCAAAATAAATGCCTAGGCAGATGACAGACATGGCTATGTGGGGAAAAGGTTGGTCTCACTGTGGAAAACGGGTCTAGATGAACATGATGTAGACAACATTATTAGACTACAGTCGATATAACATCAGGACAGTGTTCGAAGGAACAAAGCATTTTGGAAGAAATTAGTAAACACTTTTGTGAGAATATAAGAATGATTCAATAGGGGGATTTCGAGTCCTATTGCACTCTAATTCCTAAATCTTTGCATATTTACAGATACGTGAATCAATTCATATTAGAAGAACGACATCATAACTGAAGATTAAACGAAGGAATGAAAATAAAATAAAAAGAAAATTCACTTTTCTAGTGTGATCCGGAGTTTCTACAAGGGATAAAATAGTTGATTCTGTTTGCTAGAGTTCAGGGTTTTAGCTGTTGATTTCCCTAATTGTCGTCGTCATTTAGCTGCGGGAGAACCCTGAAGCCTCGCTTCCAACCGGTTAAACATGAGGAGCCGCTGCAGCCGCCGTTGCTGAACTGGGACGTAGCCCACGCAGGAGCTCCCCGGGAGTTTATCCTGGAAGATGCGGGGGTCTCGAATCCTCGTTTCCAGGCATATCGGCACTTATCACCACTAAATGGAAATGAAAGAGAAAATATAAGAGTGATTAATAGGTAAAATCGCATTAGTTTGAGGAGGTTTGGTGAGAGGAAGAGAGAGATAAAAAAATATAAAAAAAGAGATGTATATAATGATAGTATGTTTTAGATATGTTTATTTGTTTGTTTAATTATTCATTTATTTATTATAAAAACCGTTAGAAAAATAAATTACATTTCAATTTCCAATCATAAATATCTTGATAATAAGACAGGCAATCGGCTTGTAAAAGCCATGGGATTACTGACTGACCTAAAGGTTTTTAAGTATGATTGCAGCATGAACTAAATCCAGGATTTTGTTTCTGAATCTGAGGCAATGTTACCGAGTCACTTTAATACTTACATGCATTGTTTAGAATTCCTAAGGGGGCTCCATGATCGAGTATCGCGGTTGTCAAGGAAGTTCTGGAGAAGATATCGTAGGTCAATCTGTTCATCTTGTGGGATTCCGAGCTCCATAGCATTAAGGGGCTGTTGATTCGAGGAGAAAGAACTATTATTTGATAAAAATGCAACGATTTGCTACAATGAAACAAGAAAATCGCAAAAACTCACCAAGAACAAATTATCAAGGTAATTTCAATACCATATTGTATTGCCAGTAGAATCCTATTCGGATAATTAAATATGTGATGATGATGTTTGGATGATTGGATATGTGATTTTAGTGCTCGCACATTTCAGAGGATGACGGACGAGGCTACTGATGTTACCGTAGGTTGATTACTTGAAACTTTTTGCGATATTACTTGTATACGGTTCACTTTTAAAACTAGGACGTGTACGAAATATACAGCAAATACATGTTAAGAATGAAATAGAATAATGTCCAACTCAAAGTACAGTTCGGAGGCATTTATACAGTATATAAGCTTCTTTTCATTAGAGGCATTGATAAAATGGTGCCTCTGTGTTTGCGTGTGTGTGTAACATAGAGGGAATATGATACCCAATGAAAGTCAAATGAAAGGCCGACATTAGGGTTTCTACGCCAGAAACCTGGGTTCAAGTCCCGGCACAGGCGACACACCCAATCTTTCCAATGTTCCATATGATGACAGCAAGAATTAATTTGAATATATGCTACGCATCATTATTCTCCCATTTCCTCCCACAGTGTACAGATATATCCAGGTGCCTGGAGACCCTTTTTTATTTCATATTTCTTCTATTCCACTTTTAAAAAAAGGCGCTCTTCAGTCTACACGACCTAAGAGCTCTTCCCAGGCTTCATTCCATCATCATGTATTAATCGAAAAATATGAAAAGTAGGTTAATATGATTTGACGAATGCCGAATGAATGAAAGACTCTACTCAGCAAAGCGAGCCCTCAGGAAAATTTCTGATAAACGAATGCGTTTTGTTGTGGTGGAAATGCATGGGGATGGCTTTCAATGGGGACAGCAAACATGACAAAGATGTATATCACCGTAAAGTGAGTGTTTTTCATTTGGAAGCTCCAATAAAATATTAAAGAAGATGGCAAACATCATGAATCACAGAGAACAATTTAACAATTAACATGCCTGAACATGTAATAATAAATGTAATATTCTTATTGGAAACACCCAAACAAAAACATTATTATGTACTGCGTTGCTCGTCCAGAACAAGTGCCCCATTTCTGTTCGTGGTTGGTTAGGTTCAATACATTTTGCCACAGAATTCTTAAAATTAAACTACGCATCTATTAAGTTGTGCTTTTACTATATGGCACTTGATGCTAGACTTTGCGGCGTAAATAGTAAAAACAATGATTACATCCTTAAAATGGCAACATAACGGAAAGTCTTTAATTAAAATACCCCCCCCCCCCCCCAACAACAACAAAATAAAATTAAAAAAAGCTAGTATTAAAATTAACTTTCGACATAGTTTCCGTCAATGTTCATATTTTCAAATATTTATGTAAATCACTTTTTTATATATTTTACAAAATTGCAATAAAAGAAACATATTCGTGTTGACAATTTGAAGAAGTAACGTTGATCGAATCATACCTGTTCGTCATGTGTGAGTTCCATTCCATCTTCTGCTAGCATGCCGGGTAGTATGGCAAGTCCAACTAGAAAGATGGCTACTGCCAGAGGGAATGTGAGGGCGTTTACGTACATGATGCTGCAAGAGGAGGAAAAAACAAAATGACAGTAATAAATTACAAGTAAGATAAAAACAAATATATATATATATATATGGGTATATATATATATATATTTAGTAACTTAGAATGAGAGGCGTTGAAAAAATCGTAGGTTTGAGTCACCGAAGATTTGTTTATTCGAGGATTCGTAATATCCACAAATTTGTTTATTGGAAGGTTTGTTCGTTTTAACTCGTTTATTTGAAGGAACATTTATTCCAACGTACTGTTATTCTCAAATTTGATGTATTGGTTATTCACTTTCTTTGTAATAGAATTGGCGTAGCTGTTTCTCTATATGTCGTGAAAATGTACTTTTATTAATGGTGGAGCAAGACATATATCATATTCAATTAAATGTAAAATCCCCTTTTCTGACAAAGGAATAGATCATTTGATTGTGTTATTGCATCTTTTTATTCAGGAAATTATCATGTGTCATCGCCTCCTTTATTCATATGTAATTCAATCACTCTCTTGATTGTTCTCTTTTATTTTATTTTAAGCAACTTTAGATGGTTTTGAATTAAATTATTAGGATTCTATTGAGACTTTACAAGTTCTCTGTCTTCCAGTTCGGTTATGTTTGACTACAACCAGTATTGCTGCTCCTCATATAATACAACTATTACTTCGACCACTACTACGATCTCTTTCATTGCTATCATACCTCCTACTTCCAGTGGGCCTACTTTTTCTAGCACCTACCACAGTCCACAGGAGCTGCTACAAACGCTGCTGATGTTTGTTTTGAAGTTGTAGAACCTCTACATGTTCTAAATAGGCCTAGTTTGTTTTCATATCATCAATACTTTGTTATATTTGCAAACTTTAAAGGCATACGTTCGTGAGTTTCTATACGTGCGATGCGCCGCAGTTCAATTCGCTTTAATTCACCGGTAGTGTGTACGAATTTCGAACGCAGCGAAACTCGGTGCCCACTTGAAAATCACCCGGAACTTAACCTTACGGCTAAAGATCGGAAAGCGTTCAATCATCATTGTTCGGTTGAGGAATGTATGATGATGACTTTCCTTTACGAGGTAGTGTTTCTGAATTTCGTAGATGGTTTTGCACATTATAGATGCACCGGTTGAAAAGCAAAGCCCACTCTCGGTAAACGTAAACGTCTTTTATTGGATAAATACCCGAATTGTCTTGTACATTCCCTCGAGAACTCATGCTGATATCGCTTTACATTTCCTTACATATATTTCAAGGAATATTACAATACATCTGTTTTCAACTTCGTTGATTGTAAATATATTAAAGTTGTCATGTCAACATCTGCTATTCTCCATTCTTTATTCTTGTTTATTTCCTCAGTCTTTAAACAAGACAGTAATCATCCTCCACATCCTTATCAGGTTACGAGTCTCCATAATTTTGAGGATTTTATTCCAGGAACAAATGAAGAGAATGATTCGATTTCACCTTTTCAATAATCTCACACTCTCTCGAGAGACTCGAGCACGCGTCAAAATATTTCAAGCGATAACAATTTTGCTCTAGGTTTCATGAAGGGTTTCAACTGGATCCATGCACTGAGGGAGAAAATATCCCCATCGGTTATCATGAATAGAAATATTGGCAGGGTGCCTGGGGCTAAATCAACGCAACAAACTGAGAACTCAGAGGAACTATAGGATCACTTAAAGACTCAGCAGCTTTATATCAAATGGGAACGAAATATAACATGATATGAGGTTTCCTGTGTGATAAAGGGAATTGGTACATTTCTATTTATTGTCTTCAGGGTATTTGTCGATCACCTAAAGGGTATTAGCTTGATGTGAGGGGCTCTAAAAGACAAGGCTTACTGGTACGACTAGTGCGCCTACTACTTGCTTGCGACTTGCGGCTGAAAACGTTTGAATCGTACGCAAACTACTAGTGACCAATTAGTGTCCAGTTCCTAACCTGCAATCTATGCTGCATGTGTAGTTAGCCAATTAGAATGGTTGTATATTCATATGCAGTAACTCACATGTATTAATAGTGAATGGTTGGGTATTTTCTTATGGGAGAATGTGGGACGGGGATAGATGACTGACGCTAAAGATAATGGTCCGCAGATCTTGGTCCGTTTTCAATCCCAGGCTAAAATAGGCCCACTGTGTCCTTTATCAACACAGTGGTGTATTTTGGTACTCTGTAGACAATGGCGTAGAGAGGGTCAAACCATTTAGGGGCAGTGGCTCCATGATAGGAGAGAGGGGGAGAGGGGGCGGTCACCTGTCTTACTACGTGGATGAAATGTTGTCACGTGCATGTTCCCCGCACGGCTTTACACGTCTCTCTTATCTTTGCTCTCTCATTTGTGTTAGCCCCCCCCCCCCCCCCCAGTCATGGTGGGGTGGCATTCTCCAAGGCTCCTTGTTGCTACGACATTGTACCTATATACCAAATACATGGGATTCATATAGACATTTTGTCATATACATAGCCATATCGAGTGGGGTTCTTGCACTGTATTCTTGGTTCCATTAATACAAATGATCTGTGAAATAATCCAAACCAAACCAATCGTAAAATTCAAACGACTTTCAAAAGTGTTTTTTTTTATTCAATGAAGTAAAATCAATATTGTACTTTGCAAAAGGATGACTTATTAGATTCTGACCAACTTTGACACATATCTTTAGCTTGATATTCAAAATCATGTCTAACTTGGGATAAAGTCAGGGAACACAAAATGGAAGCATTGTTGAAGATGAACTATTATCTCACCACGTTCTGAAATCTTGTCAAAGAAACTAGATCTGACATTGCAGGAAAACAGTCCACCTCCACCTCACTACATTACACTCAGCTCTCGTCTTATTGAATTGCCTGGGTTTAATTTCATAAGCCACCACTACCTCTACTTGATTTTCGACTTTGGCTGTGATCTTTCATAAAAGTGTGTTTTGTCCTTTATTTTGTCCTTGATTGTATTTGTGCCTGAATTTTGCCCTTCATCTGTCTCTATTCATTCGTTTTTATCAATATATAATTCTTCATTTTCATGATGCAATTTCATGCGGCAACCCAATGTTATATTTATTTTTAAGGGATTCAGATGGTTTCTCCAAGGGTATATTTTAAATATATATATTTATATATATACGTCCACTTTTGCGGTAGTTGACACGGTTAAAGGTGTTCTCTATGAGGGTAATATACGGCTCATACCAAGCTATACGTTATCCGCATGTTGTGAAAACAATACGCCACCTTACACCTTAATACTCCAACGGCTTGACAGATAAAACTAATTTTAGGTAAATCCCCATGTAATGTTATTTCAAGATATTGCAATGCATACTGCTTAATAATTACTTATTCGTAGTTAGTACCGGTACATGGAGAATTTGGTGGGGTTCAAGAAGCGGACGAATACATTTTGCCAATTTTTCCATATTTTTAAGTATAAGGTGAGGTATGGGCAGAGAATATTCCATTAAAGTCAATTGTGTTACATCTCTTTAATGAGGTACAAGACAAGTGTTAAAAAAGGTGCATAATCGCTTTGCATAATGGTTCAATTTAACCACAGATGGAATGGTATGTTCTGAACATGATAATTTCAGTGGTTTAAGAGAGAGAGAGAGGAGAAGTAAGAGTGAGGGAGGGTAAGGTAAAGAAGAACAAGAGAGAGAGAGAGGGGGAGAGAGGAAGAAGAGAAATAGAATAAGAAAGAGGAGACAAGGCGACAAAGGGAAAACAAAGAAATATAACCAGATAGCAAAATATAGTAAGAAGAGAGAGAGAGAGAGGGAGGGGGGGGGGGGGGGGTAGTGAAACAAACTAAAAAAAAATGAAACATAAATTATAAGAAAACATAAAAGAGAGAGAAATAGAGAGAGAGAAGCATATAACATATAAGAGAGATAATACAGAAAGAGGAAGAGAAGAAAGCTCGTTCAATTGAGCGGAAATCAGTGTCTTCCACTATCATGCCCCCACGAGAGGCTTTCTATTGCTTAGCCCCGGCTTCCGATGCGCTATTCCACATAGACATGCTGCTTGAGGCAAACTCGTGCGCGCTGGGAAATGATAGTGATGGGAGAAAAGAACTATGAAGTAACTTCAAATGGCGTATCTAGATATTAATACACGAAGGGGAGGCGGTTCATTGAGATTCAATGCATCTTTTCTCATTGCAATCAAGGGGTGGGGTTAATAAGGCCAATCGAAAAAGTTTCCAAAGCTTTTTTTTTCTGAAGCGCCTTCCAATGACGTATTCAGATAAACGGAGGGTTATGTTTATTTGAGATCCACTAGCCTTTCGTTATCATTTCAAAAGCATTACAGATGCGCCTTTTGGGTGAATCGGGGGGGGGGGGGGGCGGTGGGGCGGGGGAGGAAGAGATTTATTATGTTTAGTAATCATCTAAGCTAAGTAACTTTAATCTATGCATATGTTAGTCCGATGATTTATGGAGTGCCAAATGTCAATACCTTTATTACCAATTTGAACTTGCCATAACTACCATATGACTAAATTAATCAACAGAAATCAGGCTACCGTGAAATTGATTAAGAATTTTCATTTCATGTCTTACTGCATTTCGATCAATCACTTCGTTAGAAGCTATTTCGAATGAAATAAAGTTCCTAACACCTGGCGCTTCGCAAATCCATGAATTACGTTAAAGGGTAGTTCACATATTTGAAAACGACTGTGATAACTATAATATTTCAATCGGTGTACGTGTGAATGTTTAGGATTCAGGATAATCTTTGCTGAAGGCATATCAGCAGAATTTGGTAAACAAAACTGATATTCGATGCCCTTTATTCACAGACTAATATATTGTTATGGATAAATATAGTTTGTTCTAATCATTGATGATATGTGACCAACCTTAAATCAGGTTTAATTTGGAAAATCATTAACATTTTCCCAGCCAGAGGGTAGACTCCCCGAAAAAGGGGGTTAAGTGCAACATTTAAGAACAACGCGGTCATAGAAAGAGAGAAGTTGTTAACTACATTGCCATCTCTGTATGACTATTCATATCAAATCGATTTTGTTATAGCTAGCGTTATCTTTTAGGACATATTAATGACCCATAGGAGAGGTTTAACTTCGACAATCATCAACCAATGTTCAGTCACACGGTAGATGAAGCGAAATCGGGTTGAGTACGACATAAAAGAGCGGAGCAATCGTCGAAGGAAAGAGACGTAGCCTACATTGCCATTTCTGAATGATTAATGATTAATCGTCATGATTATTCACCAGATGTTCTTCAATGTTTTACAAACAAATGTCCCAATTATGAAACGCTCGACGGTAAACGGTGTCATAGATTTACGCCTGAAAAAAAGACGATACGTTAGTATCTCAGTGTGAAGACGATGCGGGTACGCTTTAAAAACGCGCGTTTCTATGGATTAACCCCACATCAAAAATAGAACCTAAACCGCTACGGTGTTGTCGGTTTTTCAGCCTGACGTTACGTCTCAGGCCCACATATTCATCTTCGTGTAATGACGTTTTTTAATCCCGACATGAGCGGCTAGGGTTATCAACGGTAATCCACGAAATGTCAGCCGTGCAATCAACTAGAAGCAAATATTGCGCACATCAATCTAGATCTTCAAATCGGTGAAGTTGTCTTGTATATTTGACACGGTAGGTGCATGGGTCCAAGCGCTACTCAGTCTTAAGTGCTTTCGCTACCGGTACAGCATATCCAGTGTAATTGGCATTACGTCAAGCGTCTGGAAATATGTTTGAGCCCCTCTGTGGGAAACATTATTTTTCACACTTTCATATTTAATCGAGTTCGTTGTTATCAGGATAGTAAACAAGCGACTACTAAATGGACAGTAAAATAATGACTATTAGAATGGGTCTATTGCTAGAGATATAGAGAGGTTGATAAGGGAAAGAGGCAAGGCTTAGCTGTATTCTTTCTTTTTTGGAGGGCGTGCGCGTACGCGTTTATGTGTGTGTGTGTGTGTGTATGTGTGTGTGTGAGTATGTGTGGGGGTGTATTAATTATTGTCATCGTATCTGCATCAACACATTTATTAACACGATAATGGTTATTCGTCATCATCTTAATCATCATCATCACCATTACTATCATCATTATTATCAACATTACCGTTATCATCATTATCATCATTATCATCGTTATCATCATCATCATCATCATCACGTAGTCGTCATCACCATCATCACTACCATCATCATATTCGTCGTCATCCTCTTTTTCATCGTCGTAATCATCGTTATCACCATTATCATCATCTTCATCATCATTTACATCATCATCATCATCATCGTCATCGTGATCATCAAAAAAGAAAAGCTTCCACCATCAGACAGGTGACGATACAAGAATCCCGACAATTGTCAAGGCTAAAAAATAGAAAATTCGTAACAATGACAACCATTATACATGTTTCAGCGTTCGATGTAATCCTCGATGGAAATGTAGTAATGAGGTGGATTATAAGCTCTTTTGTAGGACTTCCTTGGTTGAAATACATAGAAATTCTGACGTCAGTTGGAAATTCGATAAACGTTATGGCCCGGTCCCACTGGCCGACGGACACAAAACGTATGCATAAAGGACACAGCGGACGAGCAAAATTTCGGGGGTGGCTCCATCCGTTTTCATCCGCTCCAGAAATGGTCAAAATTTGCGAAAATTTGCGAAAACAGAACGGAAAATAACGGACGTGGGTAGTATGTAGCGGGAATGTTAAACGGATGTTCATCGGAAGCCTAGCGGATGAAAGCGGATGGAAGTGGATAAAAGCTTTGAATACTTTATATACGAGATGCATACGCTTACATCCTTTCTATTTCCGTGCTACTAACGATGTATAGACGTTCCATGTACCTTATCTTTCCTCCCTCTTTCCGTTTTCAGCTGCACTGGATGTGAGTTGCGAGGATGCCCAGAGGATGCAGAGAGGATACAGCGGACGTTTAACGGAAGATAACGGACATAGAACGTTTATTGCTCGTATTTGTCGCGGATTTACATCGTACACGGCGGAAGTTCATCCGTTCTAAAAGTTTTGTGCAGCTCAAAACTTTTTGCGCGGATGAAATCACAGTGGACGGATGCTCGATGGATAGAGCGTATGAAACACGTATGCAATGAGTACACAACGGATGCATAGCGTTTTCCAACGGATGGCAAGATTTTTTACGTTTTACATCCTCTTTGCATCCGTAAGTGCAGTGGGACCGGGCCTTTACATACATGACATCCATAACCCACACAGTATGCAAAATTTGTCAACTGCCCTAAAGGAAGAGGAAGCCAGGTAGGATTATTCTTTGAATTCCTCGTGCGCTGATAGCGGTTGCCAGATCTGGGTAATAATTTTTAAAGCATTATTACTGTTATCAGTAATGAAACATGATTCTATAAATTATACAGTGTTTATATCCGAGCAAATATTGCAGGAGTATGAAAATCATTAATAATAATAATAATAATCTTTTAACGTCCACTCCAAATTTTATTAAGTTAAACCGAAAATGGATTTTTTTTTTTCTTTCTCCAATTGATCGTGAGCCCGGCAGCCACTGAGCAACGCCAGATCAACGTTGGTATGACGCGGCCGGGGTTCGAACCCAGGACCTCCCGGTTGTGAGGCGGACGCTCTACTGACTGAGCCAACACACCAGATCGCTTGTAAGTAATTGAAAGAGAGGGGCCATGAGTATTCCCCGACCTGCTTGCTCTGATTGACTCATCAGTCAAGATAAAAGATTTAACTTATTAATTGAAGGTGGCGTGTTTGTACCCCTAAATTACAGACTTGTCTAAACACTGAAATAAGAAAAGACGCTTCAAAAACTGCCCCACAAGTAAGGGCCTATGAACTGAATTTTCTTAAAATAACAACAACAACCATCATCATCTCCATCGTCGGCATCATCACCACCATCATCATCATCATCATCACCACCAACACCACCACCGCCACCACCACAACGGCTAACAATATCATTATCATTATCGGTTCCAAATTTCAAATATGATTCAGTAGGGAAAAATTAAATATGTCATTTGGCAAACTATGTAATTTCACTTAAAAGCAGAAATGTTATTTACAACCTGCCATTAAAAATATAAAAATATAAAACACATTGAAATACTTCAAAATGAATGGCTAAGATATAGATGAAAATTGCATTGTCGACGATAATTGTACTTCAGACTTGCTAATAGTTCTAGCACAGATTTTAATAAAATTTAAAGAGTAGACAACGATTTAAAATGGTTTATTGACAGGCTGACAAAATGTAGGTCAAGAGGTTGTTTACATTTTTGAGGGAAATTCACGCGCTAGGAAATGTAATACTTTGTATTACATTGGAAGGAAATGTACAAGCGTATGTACGCTTATCAAGCAAGCGCGGAAAATACCGCCAGCAAATTAAAAATAGCACGAAGGGGCTTTCATTCTAGTTATGGCTTTCATTTTGAATGGACAAGAAGAAAAATTTACGGAGTCTAAAACATTATTAGAGGATTTGAATTAATACTAAAGTTAGCACTGCACTGGAATAATTAGTTGGATATATAACGCTGAATTATTCCTTCTCGTGAGCGACCAGCGGGATTATACTCGGGTTTTGGGCTGGCCTTTGTCGTTGCAATGGGCCTGATTAGAAAGGAGAGTCCATATCATTATTTTGGCCTGGTCGCACATCACACAGTGCCATCACGGCATAGGCGGGATCGAATGCTGCGTTTCACGGACGTGGCAGTCACCGGCAGTGCACCACATCGCCGGGTGAGTCTCTCTTTAAGGGAATCGAAAACTGATCCGAGGGGAAACGGTTGCACCATTTCAATACACGAAATTGAGGAGGGTAGTTGTCCCGTAAAGGCGGTCCTTAGATATTTGAAAATGCGCCCGGGAAGTGGGGAGGCTTTCTTTTGCTCATATGGTTCGCTTCCTCTCACCAGGCATGAGTTCAGTGCCATGATAAAGAGATGCATGTCATACAGAGATATGTTGGCGGCGGAGTTTTCCTCCCATTCTTTTCGTATAGGTGCGGCTACAACCGCTGCTATGGCGGGCTGCTCGGACGCCCAAATACAGCACATGGGTCGATGGGCTTCCTCCGCGCATCGCAGATATATTGATATGGTTGTTTAAATATGAGCAATGTTGCAAAGTACCGTTGGGGTTGATTTGATTTGATTTGATTCGCCAGGTATACGTACAAAATATAACAGAGTGAATGATGAGGTTAACGTGTCCGGGGCCAATAATGTAAGGGTGAGGCCGCATACACAGGAATGAATATTATGTACAACACACAGAGGAATAAGTCCCTCGCCTCGAGAGGTTAAATAAGCTAATAATAATAATAGCAATAATAATAATAATGGTGCTACATCATGAAAATGAAAACGAAGTCAAGCAGACAACAAACATACATGCAGAACAAGAGCAAGAAAACACTAGAAATGCAATCGTGTCACAACGATGTGCGTGCAATGACGCCGTGTTTCTACGTGTCAAACGAATGAGCTTCTCTCGCCCTATCCAGAGCAATTTGTACGAAGTCTGTAGCTTCTGTGATAGTGGAGATAGGTAGGGCGAAAGAAAGGCCTCAACAGTGACCTTGATGGGATGGTAGTGACTATGCCTACGAAGTTTGAAAGAAATTGGGATAGGGGAAAGGACGTAAGGGCTCGCAAGCACTGCATGCAAAAACCAAGGGGATTTGGTGCATGTTCGTCTTTGCAATAAAGATCGTTCTTGGGGTCAAAAGCGTGAACCCGATATGCCCCATAGAATATGCGTGTAATGCATGAGCGGAAAACGTACAGGATCTGTATTATGACCGGAGTTAAATTGTTTTTTCTCTCTCTCTTTATGTCTTTTTTTTTGGGCCGTATTTGGTATCATTAGAAAGAGAATTTCATGATTGTTATTGTAAACTACTCTCTTTTTTTCTATGATAATCTTATCGAAACACGTGATTTAAAATAGATTTATAGGACAAAATGGCGTCTTAAATAGCCCCATCGACCAATTTTAAAAATCCTGCCAAGAGGTGCCCTGTGTATTGGAACTCGGCATGTCACTGCAAATTTTCGAATTTTACCAAACTTGGTAAACAGTTGTCACGTATAAGGATACATATGTCTGCCAAGTTTCATTGATTTAGGTATAAAGATCGCCATTTTAGAGCAAGTTGAAGTTATTTCAGAATTTTCTTGAAAATGGCGAATTTGGAGGGCAATTTTCTCAAATTTGGTCAGTGATAGGGTATATAATTTTGTAAATGGCTGGAAAGGGCATATCATCAAGTATCTAAATCCAAAAAAAAAAGGTACGGGTTTGCCAAGCCATTATGGAGATGCGGCCACAGAGAGAAAGCCAATTCCCAAAACTTTAGAGGGCGCTATTTATGTTGTGCAAATCCATTGGAGCGTGAAATTTGCCATGGCTATAATTATGCAATTATGAGATAAAGATACTGTGAGATTTAAATACAAAACGGAATTCATATGAGAAAGTTATGGCAGTTTTAGATTATTTAGGGGTCCATTTTTCAAGAACTTGAGAGATTTTTGACGAAGTCGGTTTCAGATTTGAATTTTGAGTACGAAGATGGCATTTTTAAGGTCAGGTTATACGTCGCAGACAAAATAACATCTCTTAGACTATCTAGAGGAATTTGTTAGAAGTTTGTAGGATCTAGGATAGTGGAGATAGGAAGGAAGAAAGAAAGGCCTTAAAATGGACCAGAAACGGACAAAATGGCGCCTGGACGGTTATGCATGAGTGATTTCGAAAATCGAAGAATGTAGTGACCTTGATGAGATGTTAGGGACTATGCCTATGAAATTTGAAAGGAAACGGACATAAGGAAAGGGCATAATTAGTGATGACAAGCACTACGTGCAAAACGAATGGGATTTCTGGACGATAAGGAAAACCAGGAGAATATTCATGGGGCAGAATGTGAACGAAAACAAGGCAATGACGAAGGTCGTCATTGCAACAATGGGATTTCAAGTTCACATTAACGCATGTTCTTTGGAATACAAAATGCTGCCCAGTCCTCTTTTCTTATTTTGTCCACAGAACAAATATGGATAGTAGGCGACTCTATCGTTTTCTGGGCCCATCGCAGGGCGGAGTGGACTGGCTGCGCCGATATGGATTTGGGGACGGTCATCCATTGGGCTGGAAAGCGGGGCCTTCGCTTGGACCAAACAAACGCATGGCTAGAGTCGATTACCAGTGGCCTGACGAAGCCGACCGTTTTAGTGTTACACGTGGGCACGAATGACATGGAGGGATGTTCGAAGAGGGCGATGGCGAATGCGGTGAACAGATTAATCACATCGAACACTGAGGCGACAATAATATGGTCTGACATCCTAGATCGGGTAGAATATAAATGCTGTAGTCCGGAAGAGCAGAAAAAATTAGACGATAGAAGGAGGGCCACGAACCGATACGCTCGCGCCTTGGCCGGCAGGAATGGGGGAAAGGCCATTCCACACCCCGACATAAGGCATAAGGATAGGGCTTTATATAGGCCGGACGGATTGCATCTCTCCAATGAGGGTTTGGACAGGTTTTAGCACTGACCTGAAGGAGGGCCTGTCCTATCTCGGTTCATCCAAGTACACATGTAGTTAAACAATGATAATGTTACAAAACACGTTGTTTGTTCTTATATTTCAATGTTCTTATAGTTCAGTGTTCTTATATTTCAGCGTTCTTATATTTCAATGTTTAAGTCTGTTCGGATAGCAAAGTAAATCCCGCAAAAAAGTTTGAGTCCGGCACCGCAAGATCATGTTTTTGTTGTTGGGATAAGAGTGCCTTATTTTGGGAGTAACAAAGTTGTGGAGAGTAAATAATGGTTATATGGGGCAGGTTTAGGTGGACATTGGTAAATGACCAGTTTTGCGAATACTTCATTTCGAAATGGGCATTAACGGTTTAGTCACTTCTTTGAGGGGAATGAATTAGGCATAATGATGTGCCGGTGTTGTAGAGATAAGCTTATTACGATACTCTGTAGTCTGTTAGAGGGTTATAAATTAGCTTAAGGGCGAAAAAGTACATGCCTGTACATGTACATTGGTTAATTTGGCCAATTGAAATGTTAATTCCACCGAAGTGTAAAGCATAGATATTCCCTTAGTGCACAGAAATCGTTGATGACAACGTTGTGATTTGGCGGCCGATCATATATAAATATATTCTCGTTTGGCGGTAATTTGTCAAATTATGCCTCCAAATCACTAATCACATGGTACTGATAAGTTTATTGATCAATAATTGTCATCCGATAATTTTCGACCCCACTCAATTTTTACATGCGAGGGGGTTGCCAATGTATATTCAGTCGAATTTGTTCGCATGTCAATTCTTTGTTTTCCGGCCCCCATTCGATTTGAATGCGGGGGGACCTAGTTGTACCTACACACTTTCAAACTCAGGGTGTCACGCTTTAATCTTAGGCATCATCCGATCTTACAGGCGGAGAGGCTGGTATATATATACATCTATATTCTATAACTTTAGGCATCACTCGATTTTATAGGCGGGGGGCTGATATAATGACTTAATGTATATAAGTTTAGCCTAGGCATCACTCGATTTCATAGGCGGGGGGCCTAGCATAACTTTAGGCATCACTCGATTTTATAGGCGGGGGGCTGATATAATGACTTAATGTATATAAGTTTAGCCTAGGCATCACTCGATATCATAGGCGGGGGGCCTAGCATTGCATTTGTAAGCATTTTTTATGATTCAATATATCTGTGTTAATTTGTTATGACACCCAGAAAATCAAAATGTGCAAAATAAGCGTCCATCTCAAAATGTTAATAAAGCCACGACATAAACGCAAATTTGGTTGTTTGTTATTTTTGTTAGCCGTGAATAATGTGCATTAGTCAAAAAATCAATCTCACAAAAATGCTATGATAAGCGATGCCATTCGAAAGACACTACCACTTTATATACGACTACATTCTATTAATATAGGCCTCCACAACACAAAAGATTGTTAAATGCAATCTAAAAAGAGAAAATTATCTTCTCTTCTTGAATAGTTAAATGGATATGGCTAAGGAAATAGCCGCGTTTCTATGGTGATTTATTAGGGGGATTTGGCAAGGGACGTGTATGACATTAAAAGGGAAAAAACAAAAACAGATTAGCCGGATCAGGAAATGGAAGAGTAGGGAAACAAACAGCGAACCCTCTAAGATTTATTAAGTGCATACACGTAACCTAAATCGTATTACCTTGATATACTAGCAGCAAAGTAGAAAAACCCCGACTCATTATTAATTTTTGCTTGAATCTCTTCCACAAGCTTTACACTTCAGTAACTTGTAGTGCGTAAACAGCGACCTGTATCTTTCATATTCATTTAGATGGATTCACAGAGTTTGTAATTTAAAGATTTTTGAAGGCCTGCGTACTTTTTTCAAGCGAAATATTCTTTAACATATGTTTTTTCGTTGGCTTAGTTGGACATTTTGATGTAGATTGTTGTTAAAATGTTTCCATAACTCATGACGCAAATTGTTAAGCACTTTGTAACAGGCAAAGGCGCCACAGATATGTACAGTGAGTTTTGATAAAAGGTGAAGCTTTCAAAGGATACATGGATTACATTTATCCACACAGGCTCCACCGAGTAACATTGTTTTGGATAAACGCAATGAAAGTATCATTAACAAGCATATAACTTGTACTTGAAAATGCAAGAAAATATACGTTTGCAGCTTATAATTAACTCACAGTAACATTTTATTAATTAACAGCGTTGAAGAAATACGATTTAAGATCACATAAATTATAACGTTATAATTAGAAGCTACCAATTTGGGGTTCCGTTTTTGTATACTCGCTATATAGCTTAATGGAAAGAAAAAAATAACTGTTGTTGAATCACTATGAGTAGTTACGAGTCCGCATGGGAGACATATCATACAGTTATCCTAATTATGGATGGGAAGGGCAAAGCGCAAGGGATGAGGGGTGGAGGGGGTCTGGTATCAGTTTAAGGTACAATGCAGGTTAATTGTCCTTAAAGAATTCACTATTTAAAAGACTACTCGAGACATCATGTTGTACATTGACTCCTTCGATCTGTAGTATATCATTGTTTGTCACCATTCCCTTCCATTAATGTGTTTCGACGCTCAGTGGGGAAGGGGTTCCTAGAATCGATCGATAAATAATTTAGAACCAGAGTTCAAGTTGTAAGATCTGCTTCTTGTTCGGTTATATATTTATTGTAAAATGTACGTACAACGTACGAGGTGGGTGGGGTGGGGGTGCAAGGCTCACAAATCAGACTCACAAATCGTTACAAATCAGATTCATAACTGAAATGTCGGTTTCTCGTTTTTCTGCAAATAAATTGTGTGTTTTAAAGAATATATTGCACAAGTATACCAACAGTATATTGAATGGAAGTACTGCCTGCTTTAACAAAGAAAAGCAGTCTGTAGTTTGGAAAAAAAATGTCCTCACCAATTTGTATTCAATGGAAAGTGAGCGTGAAGGGTTGTTCAGATATCACGCAGTAACGCGCTGCAAAAACCCACAACAACAACAACAACAACCGCGGTTAATATCTTGTAAATGAATGGCTACAGCGCGCGCGCAACGAAATTCCTGCGTTATTCCACTTAGTTCTGTACAATAAGATACAGAAATGAGACGCGTTTAACACTTTACGTCATTAAAAAAACACCAAGACCGCTGTCTTGCCGCTCATATCTGAATGGGGCTTGATGGAATGGGTCTCGACTTAAATATCGAATGTGAATCAACCTCCTTTGTGCAAGGTTTCACCAGATAACTTGGCTTGCTAATATTCTATAATTTAGAAACCTCATGTTTTTTTATTGATTTTTTAAAGCTTTTAATAAAGTACTGTTATAAGAACATATTAAGGGTAAATCACAATATTTTCATTTTATGAAGACTTATTGCCCCAAAAAGTCTATCTTGCTGTTATTTTAGTTACCATCACTTTAAGTAATAACTCAACGTTCAATGCTTATAGTCCTTTATTGGAATCGCAATTACATGTATGGTAGAATTAAAGAAGGCATGTATCTTCAAATCATTCGTAATGGGGCCTAAGTCAACAAACTAACCGCTGTCATTTCTCGGTGACCTTTAAATTAGACTTTCTTAGGAAAGATGTCAACGTACAACCCAATTGACTACCCACAATGCATCACAATTATATTGCCGCTCGCGATATTTGTCGGTTCAACGTTTGATGCGCAAAAATACTCACAGAATAAGGTTTCAAACTTAATAAAAGCAAATAAATATAATATATATTCAGGCCGGTGTCAAATTGAATAAAATTGTGTTTCTTCCATCGATTGATTAGAAATTCAATGAATGAAATAGCATAGTCACGCCCTCTTTGCTTTTATTGTGACGTCAACTCCGTAATTTTCCGAGTCGAAATACCGGTAATGGAAAGTTCAAATCAATCAAAATCGATTTTCTTCGATTCAGATAAAACATAAGTGTTAACCATCGAGCAAACAAGCATACGAAACAACCACACAAAACCTTTTATTTAGATTTGCCAACTATAATACGCAGAACTAGTTGAGAAGTATAATTCACCAACATAAAAATACGAACAAGCTAAAGAAAGAAAAAAAGTATATACAAAAATAAGCTTTCTCCAACTAAGGTTGAGAAAATGATATTTGCCGACATTAATCTTACATTTATATTCTTCCACTCTAAATATGCATGCGTATGTGTGTGTGCGTGTGTGTATAGGGGGTGAGGATGGTTGCTACATTAGCAAAGTTCACGTCCATTCAAAGTGTATATTTTCGTTCTCTTCTCTGTTAGGTTATTCATCAGCTATTCATAATTTCTTACTCTTTATTCTGAAATAAAAACATATCATGGTTGCGGGGATTTTTGTGATACATTCACTGTTGCACATGACTTCACAGATCAGCTAATATTAAAGCTTTCCTTGGTATAAAGGTGACCGTCGAATTGTAGATTATTGTGATAAAACAACCAAAGTGGTAATTGGCGCTCTAAGGCAATCAGGGAGGGGGAAAAAGTGAAAGAAGAGGAAATGAAATATTGAAAGGGCATCTGAAAGTTCACGGCATGAATAAGATTGTATTTTCGAGATAATATCCTTTGGCACAAATTCCATTAGTCAACAAGCACGAAAAAAACGAAGGAGAAGATTCCGCCTGGGAGAAGAATGATTGTGGCGATCACCAAGAAAAGCAACAGAATTATTGTTCAATAAAAGTGTATGACGAGCAAGCACGAATGGGCAATTAGACCAAAAAATCAATCTCTCTCGGTCGAGTAAAGGTGAACGTACTGGTTCCATCTTTTTCTTCCTGGTATAACGATGGTTTGAGTATAAGCAGAGGAAGAAATCCAATCCGATTCAGAATTGAGGTTTACTAAATGACTTCTTTATATCCACCGGCTTATTGTAAAACATGAATGTATGAGTTATCCTGTTGTCTACAATAATATTTTGAAGTCGATCTGTGGTCTGCTGAATTTTCTTTTAGCAACAGTGCCCATTTATTTCAAAGGTATTGTATACAAAAGAATGCACATTATATTCCATGCATCATGAAATGTATTTATATTTCAAGAGAATAACCCACTTTTTTGGCTGTAGGTTATTAATAAAACGTTTCTTTTAGGGGTCAACAACTTTATAAAAAATGAATAATAAGATACTTGTAGGACTATCTAGTCCAGGCCTTCTCAACTAGTTTATTAGAAGTGCCAAAACAAACATTTATTGAGGTTGAAGTGCCAACCTGTATGTTTGGTGACTGTGTTTACGAGGGAGCGTAGCGACTGAACTGATACCGGGTGTGGTCCAGAGGGCGAAGCCCCCGGAAGCTAGTGGATTTTAGGGCTTTTGTAAGGCCCAGATGTGGCATTTTTAACATATTTTGTTCCATAAAACATCAATCATAATTTCATATTGATTTGAAATAATCAGTACAATTCTTGGCTAAAATCTACACTGGAAGTAAATTTATATGTAGTTATTTTGGTGCAATAAACACGGAAAATGTCAAAATCAAATGAAAATCAAACAAAGAAAATGGCTTGCTTACATTTTGGGCTCAACTTCGACTGCGACTTTTTGATATTGCTGACTTTTTCCATTTTCAATATTTAAATTTCAAATTTGTATTTATTGTTTATTAATTTTTTGGAACAGCCGCGCGCCACTCCGACTGACCGCAAGCGCCACAAGTGGCGCGCGCGCCGCCAGTTGAGAAGGCCTGATCTAGTCTATACGAATTAGATGTATGTACGTGTAGGTCTAGCAAATTGTATTTCGGAATAGACTATTTGGTATATGTATGTGATGCGTGTGCATTTAAATAGAGAGATGGAAAGACGAATGGAAAACCGAAATAGCGAGGAAGAAAGAGATGAATCGTGGGAAAAGTTGGAAAAATAGAAAATGGAAGGAGATAGAGGGGTGAAAAGGAAGAAGAAGCAGACAAATACGAGAACGGGGACGGAGACGAAGACGAAGAAGCAGAAGAAGAACAATTAAAATAAGAACAACGTCAACAACAAGAACAAAAAGAAAAAAAGAGAAGTCAAAGAACAGAAAGTGAGGCTACTCATATAATCTTTTTAATTCCTTGAATTTTTCTATGTACATCTACTGACATCCTACCATTTTAGATTCAAAGACAAATCGGGAAATGGGAGTTCGGTTACATTGCAAAATTAGCCTTGTGACCGGGATTACCTGACGGGGATTGATACGTTTAATTTGTGCTGTTTTTCTGCCCTCAATAACCTTCCCAGTGTGTAAACGAAAACTGGAGCCCTGCAAGTCTGAATCTTCAATCACTCCAAAAGCAATTTTCAAGTTTATCAGTCTGCGTTATTTCCTGTTTTCTCTCGTTCGATAAGTCTGTACAAAACTTTTTTGTTATCATTTTGTTGGAGAATTTGCCAGGTTCTTTTGGTATTTGAATAAATCTATAACCGCTTGGAATTTTGCGTAGAGAGTTGGTTCGAGGTTAACATAGGTTAAAGGAAATGAAAATGCGCTAGTCTGACAATGATGCATAACGTAATCAGAACACGAATTCTGTGGGACATACAATGGGGTATAAACATTGCCCGTGAGCTGATTTTTCGAAAATAATTGCGATTGTATTCCTATCTTAATGTCGACGTGGAAAATATGCCCAGCTTGAAATCAATCATAAGAGGAAAAGTTCGTTAAAACCACTCGACCGCAACTTTATGGTCCCATGCATCTTCTATTTAGAGGAGACGGATTAAGAGATAGTTTGGGAAAATCCCTCTATTTGGTTAACCCTATGGTTAAGACCACTCGACCGCAACTTAATGATCCCATGCATCTCCTATTTAGAGGAGACAGATTAAGAGATAGTTTGGGAAAATCCCTATATTTGCTCAGCTTCCCGTGATCGAACTTGCAATTGCTTTATTGATTGCCTTTGATAAATGTTAGAAGTGTGCTGTGGTAAAGATGTGAATTTGTGAGATCTCTTATTCTCTTAATCATGTGCGGAAGATCGATCATAATAGCTATGTCACACGAGAAGTATTATTGTTAAAATGACCATGGATTTAAAACGTAACTAGAAATAGTTCTACTAAGATTTTGGACCATTCTAAGATGTCGCATGTATGTATATTCCCAAATATTTAAATTATCTGTGTATGTTGCTTCTAATTAAAAGGCGATTTTTGTTTTCTCCAGCATAAGTGACCAATCTTTTAGCATTTGGTTTACAAAAAAAAATTCACCGGCGCTTTGTTCTCAGGCGAGAAGGAAAGAACGCAGATTGTTAAAACTGGCAAAGGTGCCTTGTTTGAGACGAGAAAAAGACTGCCAGTTTCAAACAACTTGCCCCAGCGACTTGTTTTAAAGTGATTCGGTAATAGTGTTGAAGGTTGATGAAACAATTGCGTAATTTGTGTATGAAATGTTACGTATTATAGTCCTCCTACTGTACTAACCCTCTAACATGCGAAGAATCCTGAAAAAAAATTCTCAACCCCCAAAGATAATTAAGGTGCGACACCCTCTTACAGTAAATTCTCCCAACCATTTTTGAATTGTCCAATCGTTTTTCCATGAAAATAAGACAGGCTTCCTAAAATCTTCAACACTTAAATGTCTGGAATGGTATATAGAGCCAATTAATTGCTTTGTGACGATTTACATGCACCTAAAATGTAATTAAATTATACAAATAAAGTTGGGAGAATTAAGGAATCGATCAGATCAGTTTTTCCCAATCATTAGTCATTAATATTATATATTAAGACAAACATTAATAATGGTCTGTTTTCACTCGAATTTTCAGATTATCTTTAATTGTACATCTAGCATTGGTGTCACTATCTTAGCACCATTTTCTCTCATCTGAACAATGCTACCAAATCCCTTTAAGACAAGAAGGCGAGAACAAATCACCTTATTACATTCTCGTCTTAAACATAGCGCCTTAGCGAGTTAAACAAGTCGCCTTCTCGCTGCAGATTTAAGCCTCAGTATACGTAAGCACTTGCATATATGTATATATTTGTTTAAACCGTCATTGTCTTCCTAACCGTAAATCTATGAATTGACACATTAAGGTTTTTTAAAGGTTAATTCTATACATTGTAGCGGTACACAATTTTGTTCTTCTTCATGTGATTAGATCATGAATATATTTAGGATAAGAAAATTGCTAGGCGTGCTAGTGTTTGGTTAGGGAATATGTTAGGGGATAGTTGGGGTTAGGATTTGATTTGAGGATTGGTTCATATCGCAAAGGGGTCAATTTCCAATGTCAGATCATTCATTTAAACTAAAACTACCAGAAATATATAATAGTCATTGTTTTGGAACATTTATTCAAAACTTGTAAAGATTCTGAATTGAGTCTGAGTTTTCTTTCGTTTTACTTTATCATATCTTGTGGGATGAAGTGGGTAACTGTTATTGCCTAGGTTTAAAGTTTTGATTAATATTTGTAATCAATTTCTTAAACAAAATTAGCAGTTGGTCAAGTTTGTTGCTGTCAGATGTTTTCAGAAATTGTATCGATGGAAAAGTATTTGACTGAAAAGAGTTTCTATATGAGGTAACTTTTCATAATCAAAAAAACTTGTTTTATTTATATTTTATAACCTTTAAAAGTTGCAATTCCTTATTTTATTCATCCTTCGCTAGTAATTTAGCTATATCCTTACTTTAAACTGGAAGCACTATATTTAGAATTTGGGTTGTGCTTTTAAATTCACAATTAATGCTTTGAGAAATGACCATGAGCTTGTTTCCAATCAGTGACAAAGCAATCTATGTTTCATACGCAATACCAAAATAGTATACATTCACAATATCTGGTTAGCTACTGTCTAAAGAATAAATTATTATTGATCAAGGTGGTTTTTGACACCCGGTAAAGTGCTCCGATACTTCATTTTGGCGAATCTCGCGTACAATTTAGCACTGCGGTAGTGCAAAATAAAGGATGACAAAAGGAAAGAAAAACAAATATCCCGACTCGGATCAATCTAGTAATTTCCTCAGTCGAAGCGATCGTTCTTCGCCATTTTCGCGCTCTTTTGTTGTCCAATTTTACTCCTGAAGGGTCAATACCCCTTCGTGTCGGTCTCATCGCTCGGAGAACTGCAGGAGAGTATAGGATCACACTCCGTGATAATGCTTCAGGATATGACATCATCACAACTATGCTTTAAGCCCCTTTCAGACATGATGCGGCAAACCTTTGTGGCCCGTATACATCACACCAGACTAAGTTTAACTCGGTTTAACTTTAATCGTCCACTGAGTTATAACGCATCTAGAGAAATATCTGTTTAATTTAAACTCTGTATAATAACTCTGTATAAATGTATTATGTACGTATTTCATCTTTTGCACAAGCTGCGCCTTGAGCATTTGACTGTCAAGTGGATTTGGCGCCTTATAAATTGTATGTATTATTATTATTATTATTATTATTATATTCCCTCTATTCCTCAGAATTACTATTACAGTAATTTGATAATGAGATACTTAAGGAACGAGTAGTTTATTTCATGACATAACTGTCCATCATCTAGTAACGGAATTATGACGACGTTAACAGAATGAGAAGGTTGACACTAGTCGTTCCATAAATCATTAGGCTTACTCGACCCACTTATTCGAGAGTCAAGAACTGGCTTAAAGTTAGTACAGAAAATTAATACACCTTTCTGTGTACGGTAATGTTATTTTCTTCCTCAGAAATTGCCATGTACCTAATCGTTTTTCTGTGTGTGTTGTAAGATTCAGAAACAACTTGAATTGGACTAAGCTAATCTCCTTATATTTTACTGCTTCGGTAAAAAAAAAAACGATACTAATGATAATGATGACGATGATAATAATGATGATGATGAGACTAATAATAGTAATACTTCAAAGAGATATGGGACCCGTCCTATAAGAAGTAGCGACTAGATCCGAATCAATTGCAAGTTATCTTATCAATCGCAAGTTTGTAGTCTCTTATCTCTTATGTACAAAGATGGATTGATATCAATAATTGCAAATTAGTTGCGATCAATCGAAAATCTTTCTAAGACGGGCCCATGGTGAGCAAAAGTGACTCCCTTCACTGGTGGTAGAGGCTAGAAGTGTTAACACGTAAATAAGTAGAGGAGAAATCTGCCAAGTATTGAGAAGAAAAAAAACTGATTTGATCTAAATTGAATATTAAGCAGAGCACGATTGTTCAGGTACCAAAGCTGTACTCAACCGACAAATTCCATTAATGCTTTTTCGTTTAAACTGTAATTACATCCATAGGAAATGTTACAACTTATATTACATTGTAGGATCGAAAAATAAAAGAAAAACAGAATGAAGACAGTAATATATATTTGTTTTAATCTATGTTTTCAAGCAGCTTAGTATCGATATTTGATGGCTAAAATATCACAGAGACGAATCAAACAAACGGTAAAACTGTTAATGCCTATTTCTCGATATAGCCTTTGAATTAACACATTTTGTCCCATTCAAACCTTGTGAATGGTTTTCGGAAAAAGCAAAGTGGTTTTTTCCATACGCCATTCATTTTTTATTTGCTCCAGAGTCTAATGTTTCAGTTCTCATTTTGGTCGAATCTAAAATCGGCTAACCGACTTCGCCGCAATTAATTATTGGGGAGAAACGTCAACATTTTGGGTTGAAGTATGGTTTGGGAAATCCCAAGCGGATAATTCTCATTTGGTAAACGAATACAAAATAAATATTGCAACACCGGAATAGCTAGACAGTTGTTTAAAGGATTCATCCTTTTTTACCAAATGGATAAAAAAAGAAGGTTTTCCCAATCATTCAGATAAAATAAAGTGGATAAAAACAGTAAAAAATACTGGTTTTGGGAATGAATACAAAAAAGCAATACCCTTAAAACCGGAAGAAAGGAAACAACAGTTGTTTGAAAGGATAAGCATATTTGATAATCGATGTATTAGCACGTTAGAAAGACAGATATTCCAAAAAGAAAACTACCAGGGAATCTGAATCTTATATTTATGAGTTACGTATTAATTATTGTGATATTCACCGATGTTTAAACAGACATTTAATGTCTGTCTCATGTAATTGTTAACGTAAGACGCAGTTTGAGTACATAATTATATCAGTAATGACGCAAGGTAAATGATTGATACGGAAATATCCTTTTGGCCTATAGACGTTGTGCTGGCAAGTCATTATGATTTCCAATAACAGTATTGACATCACATATATCCTTGTCAAATAACCTGTGTTATGTTTCTAACTGTTCTTATCTTTCATCAGGTACCTTATCCTGGCATACACAAAAGCAATGTCCTATATACATATCTATAATGTCGGCAGAACGAGGCAAACTTACCTTAATGGCAAGATAAATATTCTACATAACAAGTAGAAAACCATCAGTTTTTTGTTGTTGTACAATTTGTAAGAATAAATAGGCCAACCATAGTTATTGATTGCCAGTTATGATTACCCTATATAAGGTGATAAATAAGAGAACCCTTATCAAAGTCATTGAAACTTTTTTTAAACTCAAAGAACTAAACTTTATATAGGGTAAGTCCTGAAACATGCTCTAATTTTCATTTGTTCACCAACAGCTATATAGTTTTTTTTGTTAAGTAAACATGTTCTAAATCTCTCTCTCTCTCTGAGCTTAGAGCGGTATGATCAATACGCGTGATTTTAGAGCAGATCCGACCAATTACCGGCTGTTTTCAGATCGTGTTAATTGATCTTCAAGAAAATGCGCGTAAGAACCGATTTTGCGCCTGATTCCTTTAATGTTAGGCAGACGGCAGTTACAAAGTAAATATTAGGACGCGAAGTCCGTGGTCATCACTTGAGCAAATGTACTTAATCATGTAAACGGCTGTGCGTGCAAGCTACCTTAGGATTCTTCCAAACATTTCAACATTGATTACAATTGCGGGGTGTGAAAGAAAATGAAAGCACACACGTGATGCAGGAAAGAAGAGAGGAAACAACGGAGAAGAGGCAGGCAGACAGAGTGAAAGACGCACACACATACACGCCCGTTCACACCCACGCACATCCACGCACACATACTCACAGCGTGGTAATGAGAGAGAGAGAGAGAAAGAGAGAGAGAGATGTTGAAAGTCAAAGAATAAAGTTGAAAGAGAAAAGTGGTGAAAAAGAGAATGAGAGGAGAGAGAGAGACCATATAGAGAATGAAGATTATAGTCTGTACCGGATTGAAATGTCTAAATTACATTAACAAATACCAATTTGGAAAGAGAGGAAGAGAGAAGGTGAAAGTCAAAGAGTAAAGTTGGAATAGAAAGTAGGTCCGAAGTGAGAACATTTGTATTCTCTATATTAAAAATATAAGCAATAGAAACATGAATAGAAATAAAAGGGAGAAGAGATAAAGAAAATTGTGAGACGGCGAAAGAGAGAGATAGAGAGAGAGAGAGAGAGAGAGAGAGACCGTACAGGGAAATTGCAAAGTACGCTATCTAGATGTGAACGTATTGGTATGTTTAAGAACAGACAGGAACAGGGAGTGCGAGGAGGGGGACGGAGGGAAGGGGTGAGAGACATACAGAGACAGACATAGAGAGAGAGCGAGAGACAGAGAGAGACACAGAGAGAGAGAGAGAGAGACCTTACAGTTAGATTACAAAGTACGCTATCTAGTGTAGATGTGAACGTATTGGTATGTTTAAGAAAAGACAGGTACAGGGAGTGCGGGTAGGGGGACGGAGGGAAGGAGAGAGAGAGACATACAGAGACAGGCATAGAAAGATAGAGAGAGAGAGAGGATGGAGAGGGAGAAAAAGAAAAAGAGAGACAGAGAGAGAGAGAGAGAGAGAGAGACCTAACAGGGAGATTACAAAGTATGCTATCTAATGTAGATGTGAATATATTGATCTGTTTAACAAACACAGTGACAGGGAGTACAGGAGAAGACTGAGGAAATGGGAGACAGAGAGAGAGAGAGAGAGAGTGGTAGTAAGGAAGAGAGACAGACATAGATAGATAGATAGATAGGGAGAGAGAGAAGAAAAAAGAGGTATATTCAGAGAGATGGATACGGGAAGAGAAAGTGAGAGAGGGAAAGAACATGTACAAACAAATAATATGCAACTACTTATGGTAGATGAGGACATAATGCAACATTTAGCAGAGATAGAAAATGAGAAAAAGGTAGAGAGAAAAATAGAAAGAGAGATAGAGATGAAGATTCAGAGAGAGGATATAGGAAGAGAACGTGAGAGAAGGAAAGAAGATAGAAGTATATCTATCTTATATAGATGAAAACATATATATTACTTGCAAGTGTGTGTGAGTGTGTGGTATAGAGAGAGAGGGGGGAGATTGGGGTAAGAGAGAGGGAGAGGGGAATATAGAGAGGAAGAGAGACAGAGAAAGATGGGCAATGAGAGATGGATACTAATCCCTCAAGCACTTTCTAAGATATTTCGATGGCGCACTCAATGTCGGCCAAGAACGTTTACTTTTACCGTGTTCTCGAGAAGCAAACATCATTATATTTATTGATATCAATTTCCTACATTTCTGAAGAGGGTCGGGACATATGCAGGCTGGAGATTGAAGGACAAATTCATTAGGATCGCAAGAAAAAAAATCCGGCTCGCTGGAGACTTGTTATTCAGGCCAGACATTACAATTTCATATTATGATTTAGATAAAATGTTACTCGTAATGCAGTGTTATAAAGGCTCTTTGTTTTACTTTGTCATTGCCATGCATTTTAAAGTGGTCAGTATTTCTTCATAATAGGTTCTTCGTTAGCGAATGGCATTTACAATATACTACGCATTCTGGTAGTTCAATATCCATTTCCAATCATAAAATAATAGATATACTTGTATCAAAGTATAAAATGAAATAGACACCGAACGAGAAAACACTTTTCGTCATCTTCCCTATATAACTAGAAGCCGTAAATCCTTTTTTGTTCTCAAATTGATTGTGAGAAAAGTAAAGCAGTGCGTCTTGCTGAAAATAATATTTTGGACCAATCACTTATCATTTTATGTACCACCAGTTTAAATGTTCCCGGATAAAAGTATACCATAATGGTTTTAGAGATGGAAAAGAACAATATTCATATTCTTTTAAAAGCTATATTGGTCTCAATCGAAAAAATTGTTTCAAACTTACACAATACTCACTTCTTGTATTTTCTTTTCTTCTTCAAAAGACTATAAACACTTCCTTTGCACTTGAAAATGAATTATTTGTGTCGGTCTGATTGATATAATTTAAAATACATTTTGTCTTCATTTTCTCTTTCAATTCGTATCACCCCACCCTCCCCCCTTATGTTTAAATCATTTCTGTAGACGTCATCATGACCTTGATCCACGTCTACAGCCCACCAGACACTATACGATCTGACTACGATCCGATTTTGAACGAATTAGCAACAGCAATTGGTATGGTGCATATTACATATCAATGATCGAGGATCTGAATATCAATATGATTAATAAACTAAATGTCAAGGGTTTCAAGCTGAAATTTAACTTTCCTTTGAGGAGAAAAAGCTAAATCGACACAAAATCTTAGTGACATCAGATAAGTAGTGCGATATTGTTTATGATTGGAAGTCGATTCGGCTTTTATTCGGACTAGTAGGCTTAAAATTGCATACAGTTCCAGCTTTTAGTATTATTTTCGTTGTATTAAACCTATATCGGGTAAATTATGTTTTTTTAGATTTCCATTCTAATTTTTAATCTCCGAAAATCGGAGTGCGGGAGGATCGTATGGTGTGCGATGAGCTTAAAGGGGTGTAGCATGGTAAATACTGGTTAACGCCATCTGCGACTTCGTTTGGACAACTGCACGTAAACGGATGGACTTCATTAACGGTCAGCGCGCGCTAGGGTTCACGAAACAGTCCGAAGTTCTCTTCACGCTTCGGTTTCGCGTAAGTTGCACGCGCGTGAATACTGCGGTCACGTCGTCCGTAGTCGTATTATGCTATGCATCCCCTTTAACGTTTTGTGATTCACATAGCCTAATTATGTACGCTTTGTTCAACTTCACGGCCAAGTAACATGCCCTTGAGACGCAATTTTTTCTCGCGTGGGTGATATTGTTTATTAATGCTATCATCCCAAATATCCTAATGATTTCAATTATAAAACAATAAAGCTTTTCGAAATAAATCGCCACTGACACTCTGGTCCTTTTCGATTCCATTTAATCTTATCTCGATATATTAACGCACATCACGACGTTATTCAAAGTCTAGTATCCCTAATTATGTCTCGCTGAGAATGAATACAAAGTGAATCGTTGCCAGAAGAAGAAGGCATGAAATAGCATTAATTGACAAAACAATATCTTTTGTCTACTATACTCAAATGATAATAGTAAACCATGTCGATTACTTGTATCACTTTTTAGTGTATTGGTACCTTATTGCCAACAAATATCCTCTTAAGTTGTAAATTGTCCCAAATTTTATGTGGAAGGTCCAACACATCATAACTAGCAATAAACGAAAAAGCATTTAAGGACAAATGATTTTCGATTATCTTTTGATGTCTAGCTTCAAATAATTAATGAAAACGACGTCGTTTATTTTTGGAGGGGTGTTTTGGGGGTTGACTTTATCTTGTTATTACTCAGTTTCTTATCACGCGTGTCTCGTTTTGAAATTTCCAATTTCCCCATCTCGTTTATATCACAACTCTATTACCCCGTCTTCAGCAGTGAATGTAATTGGGTTGTAGTTTAGTCACAAACGACGCGCTTCAATTACAACACAGAACAAGGATGGAGTCATTTTTCCATTAGGTGCTACGCCGATGAGATAGAGATGTGAAGAGAGAGAGAGTGATAGAGAGAGAGAGAGAGAGAGAGAGAGGGGGGTAGAGGTATGGGGGTGTCACATGTATACTAATTGATAGAGTCAGACATTGAGTGTAAGCGAGAGAGATAGGGAGAAAGAGAGAGAGAGAGATTTAAAAATTGCATTACATATAGGAAGAAATTAGGCGATGCGATGTACCAAATGCCTGTTAGTAATTAGTGACATAATTTACAAAAAGAGGGAAAGCACAAACGATGTAGGGAAAAAAGTGTAAATGGGGCAGGGGGTTGAAAAGAGGAGAAAGGGATAAAGACGTTGATAGAGATAGAGAGGGAAATGGAGATAGATAAAGAGAGACAGCTAGAGAGAGAGAGAGGGAGAGCGAGAGAGAGAGAGAGGGAGAGAGGGAGAGAGAGGTGGGAGAGGGTGGCGCGGGCGAGGATGTTAGAAACATGAAAATGTAGAAAAATAATTCGGTTACAAGTTGTAAAATGTTTTAGTAGGTGAGCGTCTCGAACACAATAAATTGAATATAACATTACTACTATTGTATGAAAACACAAACATGGCCATGGGAGCAGAATTCTCATTAGTCCTTTCACCTTCACCATACTGAAGAGTCTCTTTAGATTAAATGTCAGCTCACACTGATAGAGATACCAAATGAATGACTACTTTGAACACCCTTCAGTTATATACCGGTCTTAAATGTTAGTTTCTAATCTGCGGTTTCTTATGATCCCGGCCATTTGTCTGGATCACCATGTCACCCTTTCGCCCTACTAATTAACCCCAGAGCGAGAACCGGCGCATGACTTTCCCGCAGAAACGCAAACAAAAATGAGGCTCATCCCTAGTTTGTCTGCGCGTTTGATCGCGTTGCTGGCACGGCCCGGAGCTGTTGCTGCCATGTTTCAATCACGCACTTTACCTCGCTTCGCTATAAACTACGTTATTGATATTGATTTAACCCTGAATTCCAGCTTTTTCTGACATCCTGTGGATGTTTCCAGAGATAAATTAGTCGGTAATGTTTCACGCCTCGGTCTACGCCTGCCTCATATTTTTAATGATGATGACGGTTGATGACTATAACGGTAACGCCATCAAATCCGCAAAGTTACTGAAAAACGGCTTCATTCGCACGAAATTGGGCCAGGGAATGATACAAATAATGTCTTTACGTTTTATCTTTATTATGTTTTCTTTTACGCCAAATTGAAAGTATAAGCATCTATTTTATATTTGACAAGCCACATGGCAGCTCAGTCTCCGCCTACAATAATGTTACTTTGATATAAAATCTTTAGGAAGAAAGTAAAGGTTTTTCGGACCTTGAAGTCTATTTATCTCGCCCAAAGCAATTGGCTTTCGTAAAGAAAAAAATGCTTTCACAAAGAAAAAGCTAAGATATCCCTCTCTTTTTATGAAAAATAATTACAACTGTGCATGTAATATTTAGGGATAACGTAATGGCATGTCTGGTAACTAAATTTATGACGAATGCAAAATCGTCCCATGTTATTATTTTTGCCATTTCGGACCAATTTTTCGACTTTTATTCCTGTAAACATGCACCTTCTGAGTTTTCCAAATGATTTTTATAACTTACTGACCCTTTCTCCCTCAATGATACATATTCGGTTTAATGGAAATCTCAGAAAAAACCTGTCAATGTTTGAATTGCATATTTAAACAAGAGGGGTACTCTTTTACATTTATAAGTCTAATTCCCGCTCAAATCCTATATCTTTGTAAAGTTTAAATATCTATTGTAACTAGCCCGCGCTTTTATTGTATTCATTTGTTTCAAATTGGTAAGCTCTCACGGCTTACTAATATATCGATGCCTTCTTAAAAGTATATCTGCGTCTTTACTAGACGGTCCACGAAAATTCATGCTCTATTATTTTTTGGCTTCATTTTCTTCACTTGACCGATTTTTGCCAATTCTATGTTATCGTGTTTCATCTTCTGCAAAAAACTTTCTTTAATTTTCTCACTCACATCCTACAACTCTTCCTAACAGTTTCAAAACCTACCACAGATCACCCGAGTTGTTACGTTCTTTGTCTGCTTCTAGCTATAACGGATTACCAATGCATCAATGCGTTGTTTTCATTTGCATCCACAAAAACACTCTTAATATAATCCAATCCGTATCTTGTGGAAGTTATATCGTCGTCTTGAGCAGATGATCTTTGTGAGATTTCCTTGTAAGGTTTTCCTTCTTTTTCTTTCATTTTTGCTCGGGTGACGAGGATTTCTTAATATCCGTTCATGCAGACATTACACTGCGTGATCATGGCCTGTCGAAAATTCTAATCGTTGACAGTTGAAAAACAATCCTGCCGGTAACAAGCGAGATAATCTAATTGACTCTTCACGCTTCATACGGTGGATCGAGAGAATATTAGCATTTCTAGGCCTGTCGTTTTACCGCGTAAATCGAGCAAGGGCATTTTGGGGTTAGGATGTAGGGAGACATGAGTCCAAAGGCCCCCTCATGCATTTTCGATTCCTTAATGTGAAGTCAATCTTGATATAAAGTTGGTTGCAATGAAAGCTTAAATGTAATAGAATACATCGCTTAAAGTTGAGGACAAGCCGATAGTAATAAGAAAGTTCGTTATCGATCAAAAGCAAAGTGGCATCTCTATGACGAAACTTTGAGCACATCTACCTTTCAATTTGTAATGAATTCTTTTTATATGCTAATCAATAGTTTCACATGGGTACTAAACCCTAAACTCTTAACTCATGATCAGTAAAGTCCTCTCCAAACCGCCTAAAACCAAAGCGTGATTCCTTTTCAGAAAAGATTATGACTGTTGTATAGGTTACAATTTAACAACTTCCGCCCTCATCACTATTTATCTTGGTATCACGCTTTTGTTGGCAGCGGCTGCCGTTCTCTCTCTGAAATGATATCCTTGCTTCGTAAATTGCAAGGACGGCAATTTGAAACGGGTGCCATAAAAGTAATATTTATATTGAAATTGAAACACGCTGCGGACGATTGTGTATGGCGTCGATATAAGTGAGTGAGGAAGACGGAGACAAAGATAGACAAAGAGGAGCGAAATAGAGTTCAAGAGGAAAGAACGAGAAAGAAGGGAATGACGAAAGGACAAAAGACAACTTAAAGAGAAGGTTGAGTTCTGGGGAGAGGTGATAAATAAATTGTGAGCGTTATCATTGTTATTATGCAAGTGGGGAAGAACATCAGAGATAAAATGTTCCCTGAAATGCATGGCTCTTCAAATGCCTTCAAATATTTTAAATATGACAACAGCTTAAAAATGAGGCCCGATTTGTATGCCTCATGTTTGTGTAATCCCACATACATATTTTTGTATACAGTGCTTGTTACTTTAACAAGACTGGGCGAATTTTAAAATCATCATGATGACTTCGTGAACTTGCAGTACACACCAATACTTATATCAGTTATATGCTAATTGATCAACTTTTTCTGATCAATTCCACACCATTTCTTTCACATTGCAATCGCATGACCAGAACTCAACGTTATCTTTAATAGGCAGAAGGAGAGATATAAAGGAAGAGCGAGGGAGGGGGAGATTTAACCACCGAGTGTGCCATATGTGAGTATAAGGAAGATGACACAGGGGAGAAGAAAGTACAAAAATAAAGGATGAAGAAAGGATGAAGAAAGAGGAATCAGACAAAAGAATAAAAGAGAATGAGGGAGGGATAGAAATAAAACAGATACAAATTGAGAGACAGAGCGACAGAGAGAGAGAGAGAGAGAGATAGAGAGAGGGAGAGAGAGAGAGAGAGAGAGTAGAAGAGGAAGGGAAAGGTGACCGACGCTCAAATTTACTAAGAGTTCCGTATCGTCTGTTGATGCTGGACAAATAGTATAGGATGATGTAAAATGATAAATAAGATTGGCGGAAATTTATATCGGTGCATCAATTAGAAGTAAATTTGCGGAAATGTTTGCACTGCTACATCCGTGTGTAACCATCAACCATATGCCATTCAGCAGGGTACCCCAGCAATTGTATCTTGTATGCAGCATTAGCAAATAATGTGGGTTGTTCTTGAAAGGTCCCCTTTGTATTGAGAATCCACAATATTGGAAATGATAATATTTGTTGATCCTTCCTACTCTGACGTTTGAACAAACATTAAAAAAAACGTTCCACTGCCCCTGCTTGAATGCAAGGAGGGAAATATAAGACCTTAAATATTTATAATCCACAGCCTTCCCTCTCACCATGGACCTACTTCCATGCTCCACACTACCCTCTCTTAGCTACAAGCCCGTAATCCCCATCTCCCAGACCCCATCCTCTCCCTACACCACCAACCTACTTCAACGTTTTGTTTTCACTCCTTCATCCAAGGCTAAGATGCGATGATTCCTACCCCCCCCCCCTCCCATACTCCTCTCTTCCCATCGCCGCCCTAGTCCATACCATCCCCCATTGTTCAAACACCTCAAACTATCCAGCCATTCTAATAATCATATTAATAATAATAGGTATTTATATAGCGCCGTCCATACAAGTCTATTCCGAGGCGCACACATTAATTATCACCCTGGCTTTAGCATTTCAAGGAATTCATTCTGCCGGGTATTTATTTACCTCACCTGGGTTGAGTGTTGCAAATGTAGATTAAAGCCTTGCCAATTAAAGGACATTGATGCCGTGCCGGGGGTCGAACCACGACCTTCGAATTTCAGATAAAGTGCTTAAACCACTCAACTACGACACTTGTACACCCCCATCCTCTCCTCATCCAGCTATCCCCTCCACAGGACTGTTTCCCTGCTCCTCCGTCTGAAGAAAAAAAATACTTTAAATAATTCCGATCCCTCCCACCAACCCCATTCTCTACAGAACCTGCTCTCCTCTCTCTCTCTTCCCTCCTCCTCAATGCCATGCTAAAATCCCGGACCCCATGGGATCATATTACCTCTCCCAAATCGATGCAAGTCGTCGAACTCTAGACGGGTACCTCCTCATCACTATACTCTCATCCATCATAATTGTTTTATAACGATGATTGGCAGGCAAATTTCCTCATTCTGCAGTAGCAACGCATTTTGCAGAACTCATTGTCATTCTAAACCCGCACGCCAACCTTGCACACATTTCATAATGTGAGGGTCCAGTCGTTATCTTATACCAATGAAGCCTGTGGCTGCATTCGTCTCGTTCGTTAAAGGTACATTACAGTGTTGGCCAAGGTCATTCATGGCGTAAAGATGTCTTTTGAACTGTGTATTGTTGTAATAACCTAGGAAAAATTATCAGAACAAAAAGCAATGTAAATATGTTGCAAGCGCTATTTTTACTTAGTATTGTTAACAATTCCTAGTTATCGTTGTTACCCCAAAGTGTTTATTAATAGAACATTTGGACAAACAAAACTTAGGGGCAAGGGTTCACAGTATCTCACTTAATTTTCTATTTATAGAATATTTAAACTTAGGATGAATACGGATATAACATGTATTCGGGAAAAAACACGAATCTTTTGATTAGTAATACTTCAGAAGAATATGACGTTTTTGCTGAATTCATACTGTATTATGATATTTATCAAGGGAAATGGAAAAACCTCTCAAATTGTGAGCTCTGAATCAATTCTATGCGATACATATTCATTATTGATTTATATCCGAAACAGCCGTTACACTACATATTCATAAGAAGTAAGACAGAAGACGTTATCAGTACTCCTTTTGAAAATATTCCAGGGTTTGTGAGAGACACGGATGTGTTCATTTTTAGACCTCGATTCAACTTGAACAAAGAAAGTCAAGTGACAGAAAAGGACTAGCAGGTTATTGATTTGTAATTCCGAAACAATAGGAGGCCTTTGGTGGGCCTGATATGACGTTAGCAAATCTGATACCGTGTGTCTAATTCAATCATTCATTTACCATAGAATGGTACCCGTAGAACAGGGGAAAACATATTTTTCACCAGATACTTGTGTTTTGATCAATCGAGGAAGGAAAAGAAAGATGTCATGCGCCTTGTCATCTGTAAAGACCTTTAAAAACCATCCGTATTTGATATGGTTATTACTCTTCTTTATCAAAAAAGAAAACGAGGGATATGCGTGTAATTTTCTTAGATAGCTGGCGATGATGTAATAATCTTAAGCATAATATACATCAAAAGCGGAATGAGTTTATAAGTACGTATTTTTGCACATGTGGGGTCACTGAGATGACATAATATTCGTGTAGGCTAAAACAAAGTCTACATAAAGGTATCCCTACGAATTTACAAGTCAGTTTTGTTATCCCTATTATTGTTATTATTATTGTTGTATTTTCTTTGTATTTAGGTGAGTTGGTCCATGGTGCGGTTATAGCTCTTTTACTTATTTGCCTACAAACTGTAAATGATCAGACCCAGGCTCGAAACTGAGTCACACGTTTTTCAAATATGGAAGTTAAGAATCGGCCCCAGATTCAACTCATCATATTTTATCGATACGTGTCTGTTAAAAACCCAGTTACACATACGCACACCCACACAACGCATCCGCATACCCACACACACAAGCGCATGCACACATGTATAATCGGGGATATGTGAGTCTCGTGGCCAGTTCCGTCTTCTCCTGCAAACTTATCTGACGGATGAAGGTTCAATACTGGTTGTTGGATGGTAACACAATCCTAAGAAGTACATTTATGTAAGATCCGATTGATCTACTTGTCTCGGAAAAGCAACACACGCTAGCACAATCATGGAACATTTTGAGGGAGCGCAAGCTCTTTCCCATCCATTGGGAAAGCATTAACAGATGTCAAAAGAAAACTTAGACTTGGTGTAACGAGCTGACCACCAACCAATTAAATTAAACTACAGGTCAAGGAAGTAGTATTGTAGGAGAGTGCATACAACAAACACCAATCAAGACCACACATATATAATTGTTAATAGAAATGGGTTACATCAGCCGCGGTGGAATAGATATACGGCAGAATAGGGCCATCTTGGAGGTGTTTGGGCGATAAATATCTACCCTTTTGTAATTGAGTAAAACTAGGTTTTACGGTATTCGATATCATGCAGCAAAAAACAAGCTACAGTTGTTTCAGGTTCTGCTCAGATTCGTGACGAATTTCGCCGGGACAGGATTTGACAACTATAATCACTCAGAAATATGAGGATTATTTTGGATTCTGTAAAAATAGGACACCAACCGATGTCTTTGATAAGGAATATTTCAGAAGGAAGAAACAATAAGGGTTATAAGAATCTATAGAGTAAGATGAGAAGCTAAAGCAGAGGACGGGCGGGAGAAAATTGAAGAAAAAAAAGAAAAAGCAAGGGCCTATTTAAAAAGAACACCCCAGTGACTATACTGTATATAAAACTGTCATGCTTCGTGCAACAATGCATCCATTAGATGAAGCACATAACACCAACGACGTTTCGCCGATTTTAAAGAGATTTAGAAGATTTTCTATTAATCAGGAACAAATTATACTTGATACTTTGATTGAATTATACTTCATAATTAAAAATGTATAAAAAACAAGAGTAACTATAAATAAAAACATACCGAGATACAAATAAAAAATTTAGTTTACACGAGACCAAATATGAGATGATTTCAAAATGTATATTCCCTTCTTATTTGAATACATCTAAAATTGGAAACGTTACACATACGACATCACCTGTAATGCACTATACAAATAAAACTTAACAAGATCTTGTATGATCCTCTATAAAGCTATACATATGAGTGATATAATTACCTATCAAAACTGCCAGAAACGAGATTTCTTTAAAATGTCTGCTCACCTTGCCGGTTCTAATTATCTCCATACAGGTAAGAAAATGTCAGCTCAAGGAAATGCATCATCACGTTTTGGAAGCATTACTTATCCCCCTGACGATTTACCTATTCTATATTTCTCATATTTGCAGTCTCAAGATGATTCTTTCTAATTTAAGGATTGAAGATATCAATAGCTATTCGGAAATATTCTTGATTCTTTATGAAATTCAATGCCAGTAGGTTCTTTGCATTCATAAGTTCCATTTTTAAAAGGGAAAATCATGCATTGTCATGAATCTCCACTAGATCTCTAGAGACTTTTAGGAAATCTATATCTAATTTAACGAAAATGATTGTTGTTATGATGAAAATGCATTATTTAAAGATAGCCCATACATTTTCACTTTTTCTTTCTCCCCACTCTATTGAGGTGCAGATTGATACGCGCACGAGTAATTCTAGATGTGCGATATTCTTCAGAGTGGTAAACAACCACTACATTTCTCCCGAGGTGCCTACCCTTCTACCCTGACAATACACAATTTCGACGAAGACTCGTTTGTTTACCATTCATTAATGACTAGGAAGCGATCAAATCGTTTTAAATGTCAACCCCAAGGGGACAGGACAATATTAGATAAATGACTTAATATTTTCGTGACAATAACGACCAGGTGTGCCTATAATCTCTAGTTCAGAGTGTTAGGATTTTGTTTTGTGACGTCAAGGCACGTGCGTCGCTGAGGTAATGATGGCAATAACGATAGAGTTTTTCGGCTCCGATTAATCAAAATTAATAATGGTGACGGTTCCTTTGGTTTAAATGCTGAAGGCCACCTTCTTTATCAGAAAGTACCACGATGTGTGTGAGTGTGTTCAGTTTATGCGCGAGTGTCTTTGTTGTGAGACGGGGAGGGGGGAGGATGATTGGCGGATCAATGGCCTACCAATCTTTACGAATCACCACAGCTATAACAAACTGATTAAAAAAACAATAAAGTAGGCCTACTAATTACATTAATTTTTGATAAAATTTAAAACAATCTATGAAAGCTAATTCCGTTTTTAATGATCTTTCTGTTAGGTTCTGAAAATGAACAATAGATACAATTCTAACAACTCGATGTTCCAAAGTCAAAGGTAGGTATACAATAGACGTTCATCTATCTTCTGAAGGTTTATTAATCAGAGGTATGAGCCATATATTCAATAATTTAATTTCGAAATTTGCGAAAGGGGCAAGCGTACTGCAGGGATTATGGCATCAGCGTCTCTATACAAAGGTGCCTTATTTTGAAACATCATGCAGAAATTTGATTAATTTAACTTTTTTGTATTTTTGATTAAAATATTAATGACTAAAAAAGACAAAGCTACAATCTTCATGCAGCCTTTTCATAATACGTCGGTGTATAATAAAATCAGTGAGTGTGAAGGATTGGGCAGCGGTTCATCAGTCAATAGTCAACAAACTAGTGAAGTTATGGATCATTGAGTTTCACCGAAACCATGGCAATTCATAAATTCAACCCCCACCCTATTCGCCTTTTTTCATTTCTATTTACTTTACAAAATATCGGTAAACCAGGGTCCTCGTCTCATAGAGAGTGGATATTGATCGCAGCTGACGGATTGATATAAATATCAACTATAAACATACGAGATAGGAGACTGTAAACTTGCGATTGATTGGTTGACTCTTTATAAGACAGGGCCCAAATGTTTAATTTACAAGGCTGTTGATAAGTGAGAAGGGGGTGCAGGAGGTTGCACAAACGCCTTAATTTTTCATCTTTTCCCCTTTCCTCTTTCTCTCTTTTTTATCCTTTTTTGTAAACCAATGGAGGGGAGGGGTCCCCTCTATCTACCCCGCTGGATGAACGTGACCGTATTTGTTGGAGTTTTACGCTCTTTAGGATATACATTTTAAGTATTACATTTGTTATTGGGGCAAGGAGTCAGCGCCTTCCAAATCGAGGCATTCGGGTTTAAGTACACCTTCAAGAAATATACCGTTAATAATAATAACGATTTAGATGGCCCTTAACAATCGAATAACATACAACACCATGTAAGCCTATAGCTGATTCAGTTGGGCAAATCAAAATCTTTCTGAAATCATCTATGTGTTAATTAATTTGCACTTATACTCAGTAGTTGTTTACATTATCATGAAGGCATTCAATTTGTTTTGCTCCATTCTTACCTTTTCATGCAAATTACTTTCTGACCTTCGCCTTCTTTCTATTTATTATTTTATATCATCATCATTATCATCCTAATTAGTATTGCTATTACCAACATTATTATCGTTCTTATTATTAGTGGTGTTATTGTTGTGTTGTATTGAAAATGAAATCTGTGCCACTCTTCAGTCCATTTATGAAGTTTAAACCTTTAAAAAGACCCAAAGTAAGAGTAGATTAAATTCCTTACGATCTTGTTTAGTCGGAAAGATTAAAGTCAAGGGCAGAGTCTTCATCAATAACGCATGGTAATCATGACTAAAGGAGTCAATAATCTCGACTGATTTCACTGCGCTTTGGTGGTATTTATTAGATCTATCAATTTCAAGTCTGCACGCGGCGAGTGACATTCAAGCAGCACGTCTTGGGAGTGTTGAGAACAACTGCAGGGACAATTCCAGATTTCTCCTCTGATCGATTGAAATGTGACGGAGCCTGCTGAAAAAAAATTCCCGCTCCCACTCTAAATTGCTATTGCGTTTCGAAAGAAAAGGTGTAGAAGATAGGCCTACTCAAAGATGGTGATTAATAATAATAATAATTTGGATTTATACGGCGCTTGGTACGGGATACCATCTCTAAACGTTTTTGCAGAAATTATTACCACGGTCATCGGATTCATTCACGCACATTGTGCACCATCTCCACTCCCTGGGGAGTATTCCTACCATATGGGTACCGTCAGGGCACAGGCAATTACTAACACAAATGATTTCTTCGTCATCCTACGGGGTCCCCATTTCTCCCTTGGGTATTGAGTGGCAAATGTAGAGTAATGAGTTGCCAGAGGACATTAGTGACGTGTCGGGGATCGAACCATGACCTTTGAATTTCAAGTCAAGTGATTGAACCACTCAACTACGACACTCTGTGAGAAAACAATAATTAGTGTGCATAATATAAGGTTCGGAATAAACAGAATGATAACAAAATTTGATTATTTTTCTGAAAAGTGCAGATAGTGACAAAAGTACATGCAATATGTATGGATCCGTGGGGAACACACACGGGCCAAAAACATGATGCATACAAAATTGTTTAAGAAGAGTAATTTTATTTGGAGTCTTATATATATTCTAAGAGAAGTACTTTTCATATGGCATTACTGTTAAGGTATTATTTTACATGTGAATAGTTTTTCTACTTCTATTAAACCTAAGTTAATATCAGGAAGTAATGGAAAAGAAACTAACAAACCATTATAGCTATACGAAAATTCTACCTGATTTTATTTAAAACTTCGATATCTCCAAAATTATCGAATATACTAACTAGTAGTATCTGTAATTCAGTTTCGACATCGTATTTGATGATGTAGCGGAATCCGAGATCATCGAAGTCTCATGTGTGTGATTCTGATCTTACAAACGATTAGGAGGCGTAATCTTTAATGTAAGAAACCACATACAAGCACACTCACGCACATGTTCACTTACGCACACACACGCACACAAATCCCCCACACATAGATACACCCACACCCTTCACTAAATCAGAGTCAGTTTCAAAGAGCAACAGCACCCTAATAACTATTTTTAGGAATGCATTACCCCATATAATATCCTAACAATGTCAATTATCCTCCAATCTGTCAAAAAACAAAAGCATTTGTAGGCGTCACCAACTTTCTTCCTCCTATTTCTCACGTTTCGTCGTCTGTTAAAAGTTAGAAATACCACCATGGATCACAATCACAAAAAACACAGAAATTGTGTCGCTTTCGAAGCTCATATTATTCGTAACACAAGAACCACACGTCTCAAATCGATGTCAAATTAATTATCAAACGGTGTAGTTGAATTTCGTGACAGTGATACAACTTTTCAAGTATCCTCTCCAGAAATTGGAGGCGCATACATGACTCCACTCACGTTTGAAATTGTTCTTACCGATTCAGCCTACATTATCATTAATTTGCGAAGGAAAGATGGCTTAATTTCTGAAAATGTAGAGCGATTTAAGGGAGCGTGTTACAAGACCGCAAGGTATATCACTGTAATGGTGTTACTGACATGTCGAGTATGTGTGAATCTAGGAGCCCGGATATAGAAATCTCATTCATCATTTTATGTTTCTCTGTAGCTCTCAGCTTCACTTCGCCTAAGAAATATTTGGGATTTTTTTAATTTACGTGTATAGCCATGGCAATAAACGATAGGAAAAAGAGAGATTCATTATAATTTGTTTTTAATACCCGACAACCCCACCCCCCCCCCCCCCCTCACCCCCTCCCTCGTGTCCATTTGTAAGATTAAGTTCAATTTTGATTACTTCAGGGAAAACATGTGATTACTGTATGACGGCTGCAGTGGGTTATATATATCAGGCGCGGATCCAGGATTTCTTAGGGGAGGGGGCCCAACTTTTTTTTTTTTTTTTGCTCCCGAAAATTTGAAAATCGCGCCGGCCGAAAAGTCGCTCAGTGGGGGGGGGGGGGGGGGGGGGGGGGGGGGGGGGGGGGGTAAGCGGACACTTTTTTTTTTTTTTTTTGGAGTCCAAAAAAAAATCGCAACGACTCAGCCAGCCGAAAAGTCGCTCAGTGGGGGGGGGGGGGGGGGGGGGGGGGGGGGTAGTGAGCACATTTTTTTTTTTTTGGTCCTCGAAAATTTTAAAATTTGCACCCCCCCCCCTTGAGCGCCAGGGGGGGGGCCCAACCCCAAAAAAAGGTAAAAATCGCGTGATTTTACATGATTTTTTTCTCAAGGGGGGGGGGGGCCCGGGCCCCCCGGGCCCCCCCTGGATCCGCCACTGATATATATATGCACACCCTTGTAGATCCGCAATCAGCGTTGTCATTCGCATTTGCTATAAGAACATGACTGCCTCGAACTTCTGACTTTTGACATCTCTCCCCAACCCGTGAACATAACACACGGACAACTAGACATACCCAATCATACCCACAAATCAAATTCAGAATAAACAGGCTAAGGAATAGTGCAATTCCAAATCTCACCAGACGACTATTAATGAAAAGAAAGAAGAAGGCATAAAGCTTCTGTTTACAAGTACTAATTTTAAGATTACAATCTTACCTTTATATCGAGTTTTTTTTTCTTTCTTGCATCTTGTTGTATATTCATGTCACTCTTTTCAATCTTCCCTTTTCCTTCCCCTTTTCTCTGTTTCTATCATTCTCTCTCTATTTCTCTTTCTGTGTGTGTGTGTGTGTATGTGTGTGTGTGTGGTGGTGCGTGTGTGTGTGTGTCTCTCTCTCTATATATATCCGCCTCTCGCTATCTCTTTATATACCTCTACCTCTCTCACTTATCTATCTATCTCCATCTTTCTCCTCACACACGTCTTTTCTTTTCTCTTTATGACTCCTTTTTTTTAATCTCTTTTCTTCTCCTTTTGTTTCTTCTCGCTCTTCCTCTCACCTTCATTGTCGTTGGATATTTTCCCTTCCCTCTATCGTCATGTCTTATTGATTTTCCTATTTCTTGATCTTTCTATGCAGTTGCTTTTATTCTATTCATGAAACTCTAATAACGACTTTTAATTGTTTTGATGTACATCTTGAAATGACAATGCAATATTTAACCTTCGCAATTCTGCCTTGCAACCGCGATGAAAGTATTTGAATAAACCATTTTGGAATGAATAACAAAAACTAAATTCATTCTAAACGATTAAGATAAAGCCCGAAATCCCAGTCGGATGTATGGTGGTTTTGGCATTGATTAAAAGGCAAATGTTGGCTAAGACCTACAACAGAACAACATATTTTAAGATATGAAATTCTCACCAAAGTGAGATTCGCCTTCAAAAAAAAAAAAGATACTTGAATCTTCTCCATAGCTGAAGCTACGACGGGAGCAACAGGTAAATTACTAATTTTATTTCCATAATCTGCTACAAATTCCCCCCATTTTTTGAGTGAGAGATCACTTTGATCTACAAAGTGCAGAAATGAATTCAGTATATTGCATTATCTGTTGAGTGACTATATAGGGTAGTAAATTCTGAATATTTTCTCAACGATATTAAATTATTCATGTGATTGCTTTTACTAAGATTCCAGTAGAAGGCCGTCCAGACAGACTATTGAGGTAGCGAAGGAACGAATAACTACCTGATCATATTGACAGTATAGACATGAAGATAACCTAAATATGTAATAGATGCCACTAACTCGAATCATAATTCCAGCACTCACTATTTTTAACACTCCAGACACTATGATAAAAGTGTGCAATTCTGCTATAATAGCAGCATCTGGCCTCTGCCAAATACGCGTATTAAGTTAATGCAAATCTGCATCCCAATTGAACCCGTTTCTTAGTATGCATAAGCAATGTAGGAAAACAGATCTATAAAATAAAAAAAAATCATATAATTTGACTTTATCCCCGTCAAACGCCACTGAATAGGTTTTGTCAATTTGTAATATAAATGTATTGTATTCATAGCATAACTTCATTACAGAGTGTCTTTGGCCGACTTTGCCTCAGCCATATCATCAAGTCCATAATGAAAAGCTTGTCTTGTCTGCGAAGAAAAAGGGAAAAACTATGCTAACTCATATATTAAAGGTTTTGTCTGTTGAACCCAATAAGAAATTTACCTATTTTTTCAACCACGATGCAAATACAGTTCTCAATCGTCAGCCACTCATCTAAAAAAAAATACTTCTTTCTTTAAATCTATCAATATGACTTTTATTCATTTTCTTCGCTATACCTTCAAGCTCTCTTATATTTTAATTATTAGTCTTTTCTTATTTAAAACAAAAATATATCTCTTTTTGGAAAACACAGTTTCTCACGTCCATTGTGTTCTTGTCAATCAATTTTCATATGTTTATTCGAGTTTTTAATATGACAATCTATATAGAGTAGAATAATACAAATCATCATCGAGTCATGTTGTCGAGGTCTAAAGACTTTGAGAGTCAACCAAGTTGTTAAAGTCAAATATCTGTGAAAATATTACACTTATGTGGCGCCTTAAAAATCCACGATGATAGCAAGAATTATCGTAGAGGACTATGGGCATTGCATACAAAGTAAGAGTGAGCGAAATTTCATCTCTGCAAAATAAGGTAAGTGCTAGAGATGGCCTGAGAATGAGAACAAGAGAGATAGCGGGAGATGGGAGGTAATGGAAGAGAGGAGGGAACAGGAGGGAGAGAGGGAAGAGATAAATAGAGGATTTGTGTTAGAGGGGATTGGCGAGGGAGGGAGAGAAAATGCGATGGAGAGAAGACGGTGTGGGAAACAGATGGGTTGTCTTTTTTAGATAACGAGTGAGCGGAGAAAAGGAGGAAGAGAGACAGAAATAGATAGAAGAGAGGAAAGGGAAAGTTGTATAGGTGAGAGTGAAAGGGGAGAGACAGAGACACCAAATGAGATGGGACAGAAAGAGAGAGAGGGAAGGGATGGTAAAAATGTGAGAAAAGTGGGAGAGGAGAGGGATAGAGGAGGAGATCGCTAAAGAAAGAAGGATGATGAGGGGGAGGGCGAAGGGGTAAGATAGAAAGAAAGAGAGGGAAGCACGATATTGCAGAGGAGGCAGAAAATGATAGTCTTGATTAATTTAGAGTTTAACAACCTTGTGATTATGAAATGAGATTAAAGCGCATCCACACGCAGTCTCACCCACGCCCTTCTCACTTCTCCATGTTTGACAAAACAGTTTCTAGACTATTAAATGAACGATGCCTGCCCCAAAATTTGGTAAAAAATGAAGAAGAAAAAATGAAAATGGAATCAGCATCCCCGTCACTTCAAACATGCCGTCTATCATTGTGGGCGAATATGGTATTAACTTCTCACTGAATTAAATTTTCAGCAGGTTCTCGTTAATCTGGTGGTCTGTGTAACCTTTCTATTTCAGGAACGATACGCTGGCTTCTCTCGAAATGGAATTTCATTACCAGAAATACATTTTCGCTTTACATAGTCCATTTCATGTTAATGACATTTTGGAGGTTGTCCATATGCACTCCCCATTTCATAATTGTCGAGAGCCGGAAATTCCTTGACTTGTAATGATGGAAATTAGCCTCCAATACTAGGAAGGTTTAACTTGTTACCTCTTTCATCTTTCCATATTGATTCGTTTTATCTATGAATAAGTAGCGTATCCACCATAGAACAAAGATGTGTACGCCCCTCCCAACCCAAGCCCTAGATAGGAAAGATAATCAATACAACATGCAACAGTCTACAGTACGCGGATATGTTGATAAGGGCGTAGCCACGATGGCCGTCATGGGGCACGTTCCCAAAATTCGCATGGCAAAAAGGGGAAAGGAAAAAGGAGAGAAGGCGAGAGAGCGCGTGAGAGAGAGAGAGAGAGAGAGAGAGAGAGAGAGAGAGATAGAGAGAGAGAGAGAAGGGGGAGTTGGTGGAAAAGGAACGTGTGTAAAGATGCGGTAGAAAAAGCATTATGAATCTGTACACAAAATGATATTTTCGCTTGAATGCACAAATGTGGGCGTTCAATTTGCCCAAATTAAAGTTAAAGAATGACATCTCAATCGTTCCAGATTTCTGAATCGTAATTTGTACCTCGTGAAGTCCGCATTGTAACATATGTCATTCACTGCAGGAATTTTCTAATTATGCCGATTTATTAAGTACTTGCTTTAGCCTCGGTCTAGCGCACCTGATGCGACTAAACGTCGAGATAGGCTTTTAAAATGATAAGTTAGCTGCTTTGTGTCGAGAGGTAGATCATTTTGGCGCAATTAATGCTGTCTCATTTCGACCATGAATGTTCGTATGGCTATACGGAAAGATCGGAATGGCCTTAATACGGTGAGGCTTAATTTGGAAAATAATAACTCTCTGCTTTAATCCTGATTTCTGAGACAAAGTCATGAATGATCATGAACATTCTGCCTATTAATCGAATGAAGAGAAAAGAGTAGATTTTCATTTTGTTTGATTAAGTTTTATCTTGACAGGGTAGCCCCATCCGTACACAAAATATCGCTCTTTCTGGGGACCATTTGAAAATCAACATACATTGAAATTACAAAGAAATTACAACAGTCTAACAAAAAATAAGGTGAGAAGGAAATGAATTATAATGGTAAGAAATGAACGCGTATAGAGGATAACAACCATAGTATGATTTATTCCTAAAAGACCATTTGTTCATTCGAATTGATGTTTTGTGACCAGGAACTGCTAATTCTGATTGTTCTTGTTTATCCATACAACTTTTAATTTTCTATTACCAAAATCTTGATTAAACACATAAAAGGCCTACCGAAAAAGGGTTGAGTTTCACCAATCATTTTCCGGAATACGGAACGTCTAATCATTGTGTGGCAAGATGCCCAGTTCCTATTCATTGAAAGGGCTTTGGTTTGGAAAATGATAGGGCATCAACAATCTTCAAAAGTTGCAGAAATATATTTAAACAATCAAGAAAACAATTCAATTGGCAGCTCATTTTATTCAAAGTTACAGGCAAAAATGGAGAACCTTTCCGATATGCCCCCAAAATACCTCTGGTTGGCATCTTAACGTATGCCCTATATAATTATGCTCTTTACAATAAAATATACTTTACCCCATCTCCCGCAACCTATTATTGATCTGCTGGTTCATTTTCCAATCATGCAAGAACATATGCCCATCGATGAAGCAACGAATGAAAATCAAGTAAAAGATTTCTTTATTGAACTGTGCAAGAGAGCATCTAGTTTGAAGATAAACCTTCCATTTCCAAATATTCCTGTTTCATTTCGTCGGTTCTTGCTAGTGTGGTATATCAAATTTTCACAATTTTTAGTCGATGCAAATTTAATAAACTTTTCGTATATTCACCGCGTCGATAAGGGACGGAGATGGTTTTTTTTTTACATATTACTTGACAAGATTTGTAAATGGGTTTGTGTGTATTGTTGGTTCGCTTGCCTTTAAACTTCATTTTTCAGGTAGGTATACTCTTTGATGTAAAGTGTCAACTTCAATAGTATAGACGGTTTTAATTCCAGGTAAATTTCATCATCTCAATTCCATGGGTGTTGAATGCTTCACAATCTTAATAAAGATTTATATGTGTAGTATGTGACAAACGGCTTTCGTTTATCACCAAATACTTCTGGTAAAAACTTAAAACGCGTTCAGATATGAGGCGGTAAATCGCACACAAACAAAAAATCACCAAAACGCCGCGGTTTGTAACATGAACTTAAATGGCAAATCCGCGCCACAAATGTCTTACGCCTAATCACTTACGTCTGTGTTACGAGATGTGAACGGTAATACAATTTACGTCATTTTGGAACAGAAAAACAGCCACGGTTAACATATGCATGTTTTAAGAAGGGCTTATAGGAAAAGTACAATGCATTTCATCTCCACGAGATATTTTTGTTTCTTTGTGTGTGTGTATGTGTATTATCGATAATAATAATATCTTGTTTAAATTATGTTATCACCTGACGAACATATGGAAACGTTGTATCATCCGCTCAATCTGACTTGCGTGCATAGAACAAATAAGCATTTTTCCATGAAAAAGTGAATTTTTATCAAATGTGCGTTTCTTTCCAGCATTGGGGCGCCCGGAAGTCACTCGGGTAACATTCCATAAAGTATAATATAAAAAGACCATTTGCAAATTTTCTGTACTTTTGTCGGAAAAAATGTATTTATCCAGCACAATGTCGTCTTTTTTTGCGTTGGAGAAGAGCAAATAGCGAGTTTCAATCACACTTTGGCCGCTCTCGCAAGCTCTCACTCGTTTCACCATGGTCAAGCGACTTTGGGGCAAGCGGTTAATGAAAATACTAATCGTAAGCTTTCTTTTGGTATTAAACTTGTTTTGATTGATTGTATAATTTTGTCGGAAAAAAGGAAACAAAAAGGCTTGACCAATAACTTATCAGCGTCTGAATTGACCTTTTGACCTTGAATTCCCTGATGCAAGCGCACATAAACAGGTTCTAATGACGTCATTTTCGCTAAATCGGTGTCTTTTATCGTAAAATGCTACACTTTCACAATGTTTATACATCTTTTTTTAATTATTAGTAAGATATAATATATTTTGTCGGAGATCACTGAAGTTTTGGGTTTTATTTAATGATTAATTTTAAAATAAGAGCCATTTTACTGTTTTAATATACTGGATCGTACCATTAAAGTCGCAGGGTAGAAAGATGCATTTTCCAACCGCGCCATATTTAATTTACGTTCCGACATTCTGTTAAATGGGTTCGTGTTGTTAAGAATCCACTGTTTTCTGCTCCACCAGGGACTTGATAGACAAGGACTGGAATCAAGCCGCTCTCCTTTGACCCCATGCTCCACGCCGCCGAAAGTTATGCGCTAATCTGCAACTGTTCACCAAGTGGTAGAATAAAAGAGCACATGAAATTTCAGGATTTAGAATTCCTACATAAGAAAATGGTATCACAGCAATTGTTCACTGTCCCTTCCAATGATTTCTCATCCACTATTGAATGTGTAAAGAGTAAAACAAGCGAACACAAACTTGTGTAATTTCAACCTTTTTTAAAGTTGAAAAATACAAAAAACACGCGAAAACACGCATTAGCGAACTTAATGTTATTGAAGATTGTAAATCATGGATCAAATAACGGGACATTAAAGCATGCACAAATTAGCGCATCATCCTAAAATATTGAGTTTTTGTCAGGATGTAATTTTTCTTTTACCAACTCTGGCACACAAATTATAGGAAGGACGGAGTTCTAAATTTGAAAATTTGTTTGATGCACTATTCCCAATACAATCCCCATATAAAGTTTTTGATTTACACTGAAATTTTGCCGGTAATTTAATATTTTGTAATAAATGTAAAAATGGTGCCTGGCTTCCGAAAGTCCCCGCAGTGGAAGCGCGGTTCGGAGCATGGAACTTCAAAGCCAAGTGGAATGTTACACATCCCATTGTTACGCTTTAGAACTCATGAATGCGTTGAATAAATTACAAGAGTTTCGCCGGCTTGATTCCAGTCCTTGTCTATCAAGTCCCTGGCTCCACCAAACGTCCACATGCGGAGTCTTTTATCAACTAAATTATTCAAATGTATGGATGCTTCTTTCCGAGGTGTTTGTGTTGTTAAAGCATTTCATTCACCTGCTATATCATTCTTTGTAATCCAATTGCCAGAACGCAAATGTATTACATTTCGGTTTTATAGTTTCATGCGGAGTTGTTTATCAACTATATGTATTCAAATGTACGAATGCTTTCTTCCCAGGTGTTTGGGGGTGTTTATGTTTTTCATTCACCTGTTATTATTCTTTGTACGCCAATTGTTAGAATACAAAATGCATTTTGGTTTTCTAGTTTCATTCAATAAGTAAGTCAATAAAACAGTATGTTCTGCACAATAAAAACAATGTGTGTCCCTATAGTACAATGTGTGTAATGTGTCCCCTCCTTTCGTAATAGTTAATTTACCCATTCACATAATAGAACTGCCTGCCCGATGAACAGTGGCCCGTGACCACTAAGCACTCAACACCGTGTGGGAGTCAGTTTTTTGTTAACTTCTTTTATGAGACAAATCAAAGCAAACGTTTCCATATGTGTTGCAGCGGCGCACGAAACGTCGTGATCTTTCAACCCCTTGTTGACCATATATTGCGAGACAAACGAATGTCACTAGCGATATTATTTTCGATACTATATTAATTGTATGCATGTATTTTCCCATGTATGTTCTTTTTTCATCGGTTTTCTGTACGTTTTTCCACAAGTTTTCAGCTTTCTACATGTATCACCATTTGTCTTTCCCAAGTTTTCTTTTCCAACTCGACCTTTGCCGCATGACGTTAAGATATTTCTCAGATATATATACAAGTCCTACAGTTATGTCACCAAGAGTCTAGGAATTGGATTCGGCATCCCCGTCAGTTGTTTTGTGCTGTATGCCCGCAGGATTACAGGTGTCGAAGTCACCTTTATCCCTCATTTACATAGCTCCGATGGATTAGTTAAAACTGTGCTCGATATCATATCCACCCTAAGCTTTCAAGTGATCACAGTTTAACCGCAAACTTCACATCCAAAAAAGGATCCGCTGCATGGCGCATGCCAACCGTGCATGTCAAGTTATAATAAACATGTTTGTTCTTTAAGTGAAATGATTAAGTTGCAAGGAATATATAAATGGAAACAGAATAAACTCTGCTTCTGCTGAAAGTCTTTCGACGTTCAACTCCTATAGTGTCCCACAGGCAGAAAATGTTTTTATATTTCTATTCCCATGTTAAAGAATAAGTTGAGGCTTTGAATTAAGAAGGGTAGCAGTAGTTCGATTTGTAAAGACATTTAATTATTCGTAATGATTCTCAGATTTTTAAATTGGTAAATAATCCTCTCTCTTTTACAAACAGATTTGCCGATTTATTGAACATTTGTGCAAAATGATACATAAGCAAAATTTTGGTTCATTTTTCAAAATATGGTTTTCATGAATCACCTTTTTCACGTTATAGTAAAGCATTCAGAACAAAAACTGTTTATTTCTATGTTTCATTGTCCAACCAACAATCTTATTTTAAAAGCCTTTAAATTAATTCACAGACACGGTTTCCTTGGAAAGGACAGTATGCGATCAATGACGACTTTGAGAGTTGAACCGATTTTAGTTCTTTCTAAATCGATATAAGCAGTATTGCCCCCACCCACTCACTCACTCGGGAAAATATAACACGTTCAGCGTTCTGTGATAACGTCCACATATACCGACAACAACAAATGCATTTAGTTTATTATTCATTTCGATCTTGATAGATCGACCTGTCAGTCTTAAATATTGACTGGATTATGTGTGCGGTTTGCATCCAAAGCGATTCAGGGTATATATGCGATATGATATTATGCAAATATAAGCTAAAGATCCAATTTATTGCTGATCAAATGCGTCTACCGAGGAAGTGTCGTATGAATCGCTAGAGGGTGATGCCAAGCGATTTAAGCTCTCTCAGACACCGAAAGCGTATGGTGCCAATGATGGCAACTGCAGTTCATGATGATGGGGCAACATTTGCACATATTCTAACTGTCCATTAGAGTAATTGACACCTTGCAGCGAAAATGATATTATTAGATTTCAGGAATAGGAACTCAGGGGCTAGAACGCGTTCACTAATCCATGTTTTAGTAATAAAGTAAAGCCATCACTTGGCTGGATTACGGACGGTATTTAGATTGGCGGACAGAGTCAGTAATAACACAATCGCTAATGCATAAAATGAAATGGAAAATAGGGCACCGAATGAGTGAAAATAAAAGCCTGAATGAAATAATCAGATTCTACATCATAAAAATCGCAGACCAGTGAGATGGACAGACCTACATTTGAAACTCTGTCAGATTTCCTAACAAACCATTGTATATTTTATGTCAGGCCCTCATGATATTCTAAAATGAGTGTTGTGCAAGCTATATTTCATCACTACCACTGTTTCGTTTGTTTCACCACTCTGTTAAAATTGTGCTTGTTCAAACCATGCTGGATTTGTTTCTCAGCTACCTTTTTACTTGTTTTAGTTTGTTTCTTACTACTCTTTGGACATGTTTGGACATTTTTCGTTGGGATTTTATACCGTCTCGAAGCCATGAATTCCTTCATCCAATCAAATTTCGGAAAGACTTCTGCAAATCGCTTTTTAAAAAAATAGTGCTTTTCAACAGGATAAGGTCGCGAATTGAGTGAATTCATGATACCATAAGACATGTCTATACTGTATTGGCGACTTAATGTCAATGTTAGAAAATTATCGCATTCATTTAAAAATCCATGCTCATGGTATAAACATTGATATGCCAACATACGGCACAGCTAAAGAAGGCTCACCCATTCACTGTATTGTACATGCAGGTCCGGGTTTTTCTTGTAAGGGGAAAGGTAACTTTGGTAGTGGCAGGAAACTATCATATTACAGAAAATGTCGTAAAAAGTCGTAATTACCCTTCTGTTGATTCGCCTCAACATTTAAAAGCTAAGTGTGTCAAAAGTTCTTTTTTATGTGGGGGGGGGGGGGGGGCTTGTTAGAGATTTTTGACACTTGCCTGTGACCCGCGCAAATAATCCTGGGTCCGTCAAGTAGTAGTTGACTTTGAACTCTTATTCACTAGCGCGATCACGAACTCTACAAAACAAGTAGAGCGGCAAGAGCAAACAAGGGAATCCTCTCTCGAAGAGGAATACTTAATTTCTTCACAAGAAAACTAATTCAGACGATTATTGTGTGGGCCTCAACCCCTTTTGTTAGATTGTTTCCTCAAGAAGAGTTTATTCAGTGATCATCTTGATCAATGAGCGATCTCCGTTTCACCAAAATCATCCGACGTAAGTCACGTAACTATATGTGTACCACAAGGATCCACCTTAGGACCAGTATGATTTCTAATGGACATAGACGGTAAAGTGGATTCCTCAGAACATTAATCAGTAATCTGATATTTACTGAGATTGCGGGATTGGAGACTCCTTTTCCATTTCAACATTTTCATTGTTGTGGATTCGTTTCGAAAGCTCAATATTTCCGAATTGAATTGTTTGTAGAAATTGCACAACTCCCGGCTTTTAAACACACTGAAGACTACTTCTCTATTAAAGCGCAGTGAGAAAACATTTATCGTGATTGATCGCAAGTCCGTATTTCCTATTTTCTTCATAAATGTCCATTAATCCACCTTGTTAAACGAGAAAGCACGCACCTATTAAAACACACACATTCTTAGTTATCTTTTTAAAATAAATGTAAACAAGATATTTTTTGCAATAGAATATATCATTCTTAAGCCACAACTACAACAAAAACTAAAATCCAGAATAATTGATGTTGTTAGAAACTGAATTTACCTGTCTTGAGAACACGACGGCAAAAAATCATAACATCTCCGTTCTCTGCGTAATGTATGGATATTGTATTCACCTCAATCTATTGTTTTGTAAAGCAAAAGTATGAATAATTATGGTAGGCTGTGATATATCGGCTCTTGGAAGACACTTACACCATTTGAAGATTAATAGCGAGATAGTATTGACGATTGAACTCAATAGACATGAATATAAGCACAATGTTGTTCAGGGATTGTACGACACATACTCTCCGACAGAATTCTTCAACCCTGGACAGAAAATTTTGACGGATCACCGGTTCGAAAGACGGGGTTACATAGACACTATGTTAAGGTTGGCGAGACATAGATGGTTATCAAACGTAATGTGTTAAAACCTATCATATATTTTCAGAATACTTCTTGAGGTAACTATTGAAAGTACTAATGGACAAGCAATAAAAGAAAAACAAGCAATACACCATGAACCTACTACGAGTAGGTCCATGATTACACCGGCTGAAATCATGGACTCATTTTAATCCGAACACAAGTAATTGCTTTATTAATTATTTTGGAAACATAACTTTACGTGAACTTCGCCCATTCAATAGTTGTAATTTGGAAACAATATTTTGTTCAACTATTATGATGGAAGGTCAAAAGATGCCAAATGTGTGCGTATGGACTTTTGAACTATAGCACCATTCTTGAAGATTTGGGTATGTTTTCCGATGCGTGAATCTTACCCAGTAATCTAAATCGATTTTTGTTTTCGATGAAAAGGCGGCCCCGATGTAAAAGTACGTGAAGGTAACAGAATTACAATGATGTGTCAGTTCACTGGATATCAGTGACGAAGGAAGTTTAAATCATGTGTGAGTCTTATTTTGCGCCCTGTGATTGGCAAAAGGAACTTGTTCACATTTCAAAGTGGAAACGAAAACAGTCCTACCGAGACGAACGCCATTATGCCTATCTTAAAATTTTAGTATCAATCTTTAAGGCCCGTATTCTACTAAAATTTAAACCCGACGTTCGGCTTAAACTTTTGTCCGAACTCACATTTAAAGAATGGGGTAAGTTTGAGGTTTATGTTTTCCTTTGTTAAATGTGGTCTTTTACCCTGGGTCAGATTTAAATAAATCAATTAAAGACGGTCGTAACAATTTTAAGCTACGTAGGGATCATTTGTATCATGATCAAATATCTATCGACAAGTTTCATTTCCTTGAGAAATATTGTATTCAATCTTTGTATTTCTCGATAGTTTTGTTTTCCTCACCACTCGGATTGCAGCTATGCTTGCCACAAAAGGTTGAGTACTATCTTTAAACCGAATAGCCATCAATCTACATTTCCCGTACAGGTCAATTCCTCCAGGTGTGTCGAGATTATAGAGGCACTCCTCCGGAAGATTAGCTGACACTCGCTCCTCCAGGAGGAGTATGTCTTCATTTAGCCACTTATAGAAGGAGTGGCAAAAGGGGTATGAGAATAGGAGTTAGATGGAGCGGGATAATATTCCATAACCACGATACACTTTAAAGGTAATATGGGTGCCACCGAACCCCGAAATCTAGACAGGTGGGATAGGTTTCGGCGCTGTAATAAACTTTCTTTTTCTATAAAAACACTCGTAAGGCCAATTATGGAAGTGCGACAGTAGAGGTAGGAGAAACGGGGTTGGACGGAGGGCAAGTATGTAATGGGGTTATATTTCGTATCCTCTTCGCAGTATCAGAGTGAAAATGGCGCCGTGGAATACAATATTTGCGATCCAGGTGTAATGGGTTCGGACGTTGTAGACTTTATTGGTTTGAAACATTTTTCATTATCCCTGACAAGACCACTTATGGAATCAAAGTAGAAGGCGTGCGAAAATGAAGATAGGAGATAATGGTAGATAGCTAATAGGGTAATATTTTATACCCACTGTACAATATCAAATTAACAAAGGCGCCGCAGGTTTCTAAATTAGACGCTTATAAGCAGGTGCGATAGGTCCGGGCGCTGTGATAATTAATTTCTTCGGTTTAATATCCTTCAGGCGATTTATGGAATGTGTGGCAAAAATTAGGAACATAAATAGGGGTTGGACAAGAGGTGAGTATGGGTAGTGTTTTGCAACCCATTGTGTGGTATCAGATTGGCATTGGTACCAAGGAACCCAGAAAGACACGCCCGTAAGTAAGTGTGATAGGTGTTGTTATACATTTTCCTTGCACAAATTCCACTTCAGACCACTCGGTAAGAATGGGGATAGTAGGGATACGAGATGAGGGGTTGGACGGAGATTTAGTATACAATGGGGTAATATTTTATAGCTACTATACACTATCAATGTGACATAGGCGTCATGGAATTAAAACAAAGCCTCCATAGCCAAGTGTTATAGGTCCCGGCACTGTAATAAACTGTCGTTGTCATGTTTGTATAAAACTTTCTCAATTCTTAAGACTCATAAAAGGTTGGTGTAGAAGGGGTACAAAAACAATCTTTTTAAGCTGTTAATAAAGCGATGAAAGTATCAGCTGCAATGAGTGCAATTATAGAGATTGTAAACATTTCTCTAAGCCACCTAAATGTACTGGTCTTAATATAAACATGCCCTCTTTATGTACTAATAACATTTTCTGCGTAATCACAATATTTTATTGGTCGCAAAAATGTTTTATGAGGCATTTCCGGAAGATTTATTATTTCTGAAAAATACTACAATCCCGAATGTCCCCATACCTTGAATTCTATAGATTTCATTTTGTTTAAAAGGAAATTAAAGTTTAAATGCTTGATGCTGAAAGGGGCATTTAGGAGGACACGTGGAATATGAACAAGTGAAATATGTAAGAGGGGAAAAAGGAAACTCTTGCCAGAATCTGCCTGATCGTTTCGTTCTCTCGCAGATTGATACCATGATAACGAATATCGCAATTGAGTTGTGAACCGTAATCACAACAGTGGCGTAGCCACAAATTGATTTTTTTAAAAGGGCGATATATACCGGGGTAACACTGCGAGATGTATACCCTTTGCTATTTTGTATTAAATATTTCTTCTGGGCCCTCTCTGGACCGGAAGGATACAAGCTGGTAACTTCGTAATTTAAATGGAATGGGGATGAAAGTTTTGATATTTATATTCTAAACTAAGCTTATTAGAGGCGCGGACCCCTTGGGAATGCCCTCTCCCCTTTACAGCCGTTCCCGAGCACCCGCACATAATGTTTCAAACACAAATGGTTTCAGAACTTCCTTAATCTATCATGACGCTTTCCGAAATTTACTTAAACTTAATGATCATAACAATATTTTCAAATCTTTCTACGTGTCACTTCATAAACTATCCCACAAATCTACCACCGAAAGGTATAATTCCTCCAGTTATAATAAAAATTTCATCAAAGTTTCGCCACAATCCACCTGTATTATTCTAAACCTATTTATTTCCTAACTCCATGAAAGCTATGTAAAAGTACAGTGCCATGTGAATGCTCTTGCCTGTGATAGAAACGTGAGGAAAGTAGGAGCCTCTGATTATCCCATCCCGTTTTAAAACTCGATTGGCGAATATTCCACGCCGAATTCTTTATCTTCTTGTCTGAGATTGATGACCATGTTTGCCGAAACATTTCGAAGGCGAGCGGACTCCGCGAACAGAAATCACTTTAGTTTACGTATAGGCAATATTCCAATGTTTGAAAACCAGCACACTTTGAGTTTCCTAGATTTAAAAGATCAGGAACATCTATATGCATTAAAAAATCCTCTTCTAATTATAGCATATGTTTCTGGCTCACGAGGATGAATAGAGAAGGTTAAGAAAATTGAGAAAAGAGAGCCAGGTTTATTAAACTGGATTATCCAACGATGTTACTAGAAGAATATTCATAACTCTTTGCTCGATCATATCTAAAAATTCAGACACTTCGCCCGACGCAAGAATCTAATTTTCTTCTGCGGGGCCATCTTGGCCAATCATTGTAATGCCTGATTGGAAATCTGTTTCAAATGGCAACGAAATCGTATTTTCTGTTTTGGTCAAACCACATATATTAAAACTTGGTTGCTTTTATCTGTAACTTGGCAATAAAAGACGAAATATTCTCCCTCACTCCCTCTATCTCTCCCTCTCACTCCCTATCTCTATATATTTTCTTTCTCTCTTTTTATACCTGTTTTTCATTCACCCTCTACCTCTCTCTTCTTTTTCTTTGGTTTCAAGATGTATAAAGGTTCTCTCGCGTCTGTCGCAAATTAACTCTTCTCCATGAACATAATGTTTGCTCGTGCTTGACCAAACGAAACAACCTGCCCTTTTCTCCAACATTCTCTGGACAAAATTTTGTCGCAAAAGATTAAGCATGAAATGCTTCACAATGTTTGCTATAATGTCAAGGTTATTTGGAAGAGAGAAAACCAATTTTACAAAGGAAACGAAAGCTCTGAACATTATGTTATAGTCAAAGGAGACATTAGATCGATATCGACATAAGGGTTGATATTTTTCTGCTGTTCTTTTCTTTTTGTTAAAAAAAAGCAAAAAAAAGCGGGGTTGACTTGAAATGTGTAGGCAATGGTTGTTCAGTTTACATACTATGATAAAGCTGATTGCTTTTTTCAAAAAGAAATATTAATGTTGTTATTATGTGTGTTATCATTATTATCATTATTATTACTATCATTATTGTTAATATTATCATTATTATTATAAGTAGTATTTTTTAATCAATATTAATATCATGATCAATTTTATTGTTATCATCATTATCATTATCATCATAACCATCATTATAGACAAATCTTAAACATCTGTTAGTATATTAAATTCCTGGATGATAATCTTTTCATCCCCTTAATTAATTTCTACATCGCAAAACACATTTTCTACATGACCATCTGAGTACTCAGATGCGATGCGGTAAACCTTTTTTTTTTATTCATATGAATAAGAACTGGCCGCAACACATGACCTCCGAATATACACTGAGCAATGTATGATGAGATACAGAGAATACACAGCGTATTACATTAATGCCATTAAAAAACGCCGCGGTTTACCACATCATAGCTGAAGCAGTCGTACACGACACCATCACGATTGATAACCTACGACAGTGGTATCAAAGTAGTTTATATGTCGCTGTTCGATGGATAGATCAAGTCGCTAAGGTACAAATACTTAATATTCACTTTGTTCTCCTTATCCCTTCTCATATCACAGAAGGCTAAATCAAGAACTTCCCACAACCCGGGGTGTTTCATAAAGCTGTTCGTAAAGTTACGCATGACTTTACGAATGACTTATATATGAAAAGCCAAATGGGATGCTCAATCCTTTTTAAGTGCATCAACCAAAGTTGAACTGTGCAGATGTAGATTAACATTCTTATTAGAGCAAACATTTTTAATGCAAAGTATATTTTTTGCCATAATTTAATTGAGGTTATTGGAAATATAGTCACACTTCGTTAAAACATCGGGAAAAACTTTGGGCATCCTATCTGGCACTTCATATTCAAGTCGTTCGTAAAGTCATGCGTAACCTTATGAACAGCTGTGTGAAACACCCCCGGGTTTTGGAAGTTATCTTATAAATCAATATCTTACTACCCCAGGGTTTGGAGAGGCACCGGGAAGTGAGTGCCTTTTTTTTTAAGTCAAACGCTACTTGAAATTTAGATAACCATGGTAATAACACCCTGACATAACAATGTAAACAAGTCGACGAACGCGATCGGTGTCGAAATATATAATGAATATGGCAGTTAAGGATTTTTCAACTTCAGTAAAGCAGCGTGTCTCATTTTGTATCAAAGGAATGTCACGTGATTCTATATCAAGTAAATAAGTAATTTAGACGTTTCTGACACAAGCTTTAAGTGGTCTATACGTCTTCTGTCATGCACGTATTCACAATTTTTGTTTAAACCATGTAGTACTTTGTAGGGATTAAAACTCTTTCGAAAACCTAATTAAAATATGAAGAAAAAAAATAATGGCTGAAATTAAAAATTGAATTGTCTCGATATGTTGGAGACACTCCTACTAATGCATGATTATTTAACCACAAAGCCAAGTCATGCATGCTTTATACGGGAAGATCAGCCTTAATTAATACAGACCTCTGAATAGATTGACAAGTAAGACACTTTGAGAATCTATTCGGATTGAAGTTCAGATATACATAGAAAAATTTCATCGTTGTCACAAATAAATGAATACAAAAATAAAGTAAGCACCGTTTCGAAAGGGCAACAATTAAGAAATTAAAAAAACGTAGGAATGAAAACAGATCCTGCATGTGATGTCACCAAAAAACAAGATAAAGCTTGTTAAAGGTTGCAATAACAAATTTATAAAGGACAGTGAATTAATTTTCTTCAAGTCTCTCACATTTTCAGTTCCATCTAAGTATGCACCTAGGGCAAAGCATCACAGTTAATGACTTGGATGTTGGGTATAAACCCACAACATATTTTCTAATGGTTTCCTCAAATGTGGTTATAGAGCTGTTGAAGAACTTTACATTGAGCAGGTGAACTCCCACGCCTTATCGCCCAATACTGATCTACTAGTCTAGAAATTAATTTTGCAATTAAAATATTTTATAAGTGACAAACTAGACAGTTCGTTACTCGTAAACACTTTACCCGAGACACTTTAATGGCGTTTAAAAGATATTCTGTGCTCGAGTGGTGCTTTTTCCGCCTTTTATTTGGTAGATTATTGAAATGGTGCTGCGATAAAAGGTACTTAAAACACGGTGACATTATTGCTCTCGCTTACGAAAGAGAATACGAAACAAGAACTAAAGGTCTTTTTCAACCGGAATGCTCGTTTACCTTGATAAAGAGGGGAGATTGCAAAGAAATGATGAAGATTGGTATGCAAAGCAGAAATTAGAGACATGTCTCCTTTCAACAAAGCAAAGATAATGTCAGTGGGCAGGTTAGTTACATTATAAATCAATATTGAACGTGTCTAAAAGGGCAGTGCTTCCAGTGTGACCTCTTGAGAAGTAAGTGTCTTTACCCGTTCTCAGAGATCATAGAGGTTGATACCGGTCTCCTCTTCCCATCACCATCCTTAAGTGTTCTTGATGAAAACTTGATGAAAAAGTTCGCACCTTAGCTTTGTAGCAAGACCACAATAAGCCAGCCCCGTAAGATACCATTCCTCGACCGCGAACAGTATTGCTTACCTGTGCGAAGCTCTCTTATGTGGTGAGGTATAAATCATCGTAATTGTGACCGAGAAAAGTATACATCTTTCATGAAAAATTACATGGATATATTATGATCAAAGCCAAGTAGGAGCTGAGTACAAGAAAAAATAAGACCACAATGTTGGAAATGGGTAGAATTTTTTATTTTTACTTACCAAAATATGGAGGGATGTCTCGCTGATTTGCAAAAGAAAATTGGTCCAAGAGGGGGCGGGAAAATGTCTTCGGTACTCTCGAGCCTTTAACTTGTTTCTTTCTTTTAGAAGGTGGTGAAATATTCTACTTGATAAAACTCGTGTTGGCGCGGCTTGTAGACTTTTAGTGGCGGGAAGTGTTTGTGTCGTCTGCTCCTCTTTGCTGTGTCCGCCCGTGGGTTTTTACTCGTAAAGAATGATCTTTTTCGCGCTTTTTCTCCAGCTTGAATGGCAGCCGTGTAAGAGGGTGATCCAATGATATATGGCCACACACAGTCACTTCGCTCTGGCGACGGAGAGTAAAGTTTGTGATAACAGACTCATCCATTTATCCGACAGGTGGGCGTTTCTTCCAACAATAATTCATCGCCAACAGAGGGACGTTTGTATTTGAAAAAAGAGAGAAAACCATATATCATTTTTGTGTGGGTGTGTGTGTGTGTGTGTGTGTGTGTGTTTGTGGGTGGTAGGTGGCGAGCTCAGGAATGGCACATCAATTTTACCCATCACATTTTCCTAATCCGATGATCATTTGGTAATGGCGCAGCCTGTTGCCACAGATCTAACCCTGTACATTGTAAAGCATACCAAGTTTAAGAATGAATTCTTTTTCAGATTATACGGCAGCTGTCGTTTCAACAGGGTGATAGCTTTCATATTGCAATGGTTTTGTAGGACATGTAAGAGTCTTTAATTATATTTTGAAGAGAGGTGTCGCTGTCGGCAAATTTCGAAATTTAGAGTATTGTCGGCGTGTTGCAAATGTCCATGATCTTTCTTTTATGCTCATTGGATTACACTTCTTTGTTACTACTGTTGGCAAAGTTGAGGAAATAATATCTAGTCACATATAAATGATAAGGCTATTTCGAGTTTATTATGATATTTTTGTTTCGGTCTAAATTTCTATGGAAATAATACCTTCATTCAAAATAGTCTACCAACGTTCCTTATCCTATAGTTCTGAACTGACGTTGGGAGATGTTTATCTTAATATGATAAGAACTATAAGTTGCCCAATGAAATTGCTGAAGAGTGATCACACATCCCTTCTCTAAAGTTTGCGAAATTTCTATTTCAACATTAAAGAGATGAAAGATTCTTGAAATATGGTGATTTATTTTAAAAGAAAGGTCTAGCATTTTTAGTACATATACATTTATATTCTTAAAAAATCTTGATATGACTAGATAATGACTGCCCTTTTGTGCTAAAACTAGACAAATTGAGTTTCAGAGCTAGTTGCTAATTTGGAAGCATTTGACCACAGCCCTTTACAGAATCGTTCTGACAATGACCCAATTGATGGGAGACGATTCGAAATGCGAAATTAATTTTCGATTTCCGATGGAATCATAAGCATCGACAGGGAGCAGGTGTCAGAGAGATGGATGCTGTTTTGAGAAAATAAATCAAGATGGAGCACTGTGGAAAGGTCATCGAGAATTCAGACAAATTGTATAAATCATGTAGTGATTATCGCCTTAATAGACATCAGAATTTTGTGAACTTAAATGTCATCTTTACTTCATTGTCGTTAACAGAAGAGGTTGGAGTGATTGGTGTAGGTTTGTTGAACAATCGCATGCGTGGGCAATGGCACGTTCCCCTTATATAATGGTAGAAAAACAGTAAGAGAGAAAGAGAGAGAGAGAGAGAGAGAGAGAGAGAGAGAGAGAGAAAGAAAAGGGGAGGCGAAGGCGATTTACAGAAAAGATGACTCGACCCCTTCTAACATCCTCCCTTTCGATGGCCGTATTCTTTCGCATTTCGTGCATCTAGTGAGACCCTCACCCCCTTGACAGCACTGCCCCCCCCCCCCCCCGTCATTGGATGGACGCTGCTGTTCGTGGGGAGTCTTGGAATCTGGATGTCGGTCAAAGTCGCATATATTTGATGAAACTATATGGTTTTCTGTCCGTCAAATCTGTAGCAGGGTGTCCCATTATTTCACAGATTAGTTTTTTAAACCATCAATATGATCAAATTAGTAGGTAATGATGTTTGATTAAAATCCTCGACTTCTTTGTCGTAACTGTTTTGATCTTTGTAGGTACATCCTTATGAAATAATCATCCCATGATCATTGACGGTGAGAGAGACGTATTTTTAAATACTGCTATGATTATAAAAATAGTCGAGGATAAGTTTTGTTGATGATGTCTAAGTGAAGGTGTGGGTATGTGTGTGTGTGTGTGTGTGTGTGTGTGTGTGTGCGTGAGCGTGTGTATCGGTGGGATATGTGGAAAATAGAGCAATTTGCTTAGTCTAGTAGTTTAATCACTGGACATACAAAGGTCATGGATTCGGCGCGGCTTGTAAGTCATTGAGCAAGGCATTGTTATCATCATTGCTCCCCTTCCCCCAGGTGATAAATGGGTACCCATTGGGTATTGTGACTGGATTATAATGTGCAAACCCTTAAAATGGCAACTAGCTGGAATGCTCCAAATTGAGTGGATAATGTGTACTGTCATGTGCAGAATAGTAGTGGAATCCAGTGAACGGGGTAATAATTACATTCTAAGCGCTGTTTGTCAGAGCTGTTTGTCAGAGCGCTTTATAATAAATGGCTATATTGAGAATTGTTTGATTACCAAGAGAAGGGCATTAGTGCATCGACTTGATTTTGAGGCATAGACTTTATGGTTTCGAGATTATTATTTTATCCAACGGTTCACTAGGTGGGCACTCCCCCCCCCCCCCTCCCCTCCCCCCTCCCCCCTCCCCCCCCCCCCCCGTCGTAAAATCTAAATAAATATTTAAAGGGAGAGTTAGAGTGAAAAGAAAAAACAGATGAGCAGGCAGATTTAGTTTAAGAAACATCCTTTCACATCAGCTCGTTACTCGATGGCTTCGTTCAGTCGCATTTCTTTCTCCATGCATTTAGTATGTCTGATGCTTCCCAAATAATACCGACGCCTCCTCCCCACTGCTAGCCTCCTCTTTGCTAATGATTTCTATCACATGTCATAATGTAAAAAAAAAGAATAATGTTTCATTGACCGAATGAAGTTGTTGAGAGGTCTTATTGCAAGATGTTTAACATGAAATTAACAAAAACTTGTTTACCATTAACGGGATAGATTGAGTTATAAAATCACGCTACAAATCGCAGTCACTACTAGGTCATGCCTTCATGGGGATGGGAATAAATATTCGATGGCCCATGAACTCAAAATTTGTTTTTGTGTCATCACCATTATAGGGGATCATTACAGGAGCATATCCGCTCATATCACCTTTTATTTGTTCCAGAATTATGCGATCGCAAAATTGGGCCATTATCCTCGCCAGCACCCAACCTAACCTTAGGATTTGGGTATGTATCCTTATTATATTGCAATCAGATCCGTGACTTATTGAGCCAAAAGTTCAGGACACATCACCCATCATCGGGAAAAAGGAGTCGTTAACAAGACTTGCCCCCTAAATATAGCTAAACCAATTGACACACAATGTCACAACGACCTACATAAAGGAAAATCGTGGTGTATGGTACTTTGCAATCATTGTTCAATAGAGAATACCCGTCACGCAATCTTACGACGCCTAAAGAAATAGAACTCCGTGTACTGTAAGGTAACGTCTCAGGTCTCCCGTCGTCTTCTCCAGTCACGAAACAAACGACAAATTGCCAGAGTTCCATTACAAAAAACGGAAAATATATACCGTTTTCCCTTCATCTCTTTACATTTTCCACCGGGAGGCTGGAGTCGATTTTGTAAACATGATTTAGTAAATATGTTACCAGAGCTCGACTGAGCAAGTGCCCTCTCCCTGGGTATAAAGAGGGCGCTGCTACCTTGGCGCCGTGAGCGAAAATGTAGCTGGATTTTCTTTTGTTTTTTAAAAGGTGATTATAGATTATGACCATCTACACCAACAAGTTAGTTTGAAGAAATATACCATTAATTATAGTATAGCAGAAAAATATGGGTTAGATAAATGGTGATGTCATCATACTATTTATGATGACATCACGATTTGAGCATTTCGTGAAAAGAATATGGCGTTTTATAAATACTAAATTCAATAATAATAATAACTATCATTATTATTGTCATGCTTTCTGAGGAAAAATAATTTCATTTTGTTCAAAGTATGCCTGTATCATAACAACACCACACATATATTGAAATTCGTGGCATATTGGTCAATACTGCCGATATAAATTTGATTATTTTATACTACGTCACGTCTACTAGGACATGGCGATAACTAGTGCACGGGAGTGTGTTTTCACACAGAAAGTAAGGTGTCACTCTCATTATGTGTACATGTTGCCTAGATAAAATCTCATGTCTAACAATTGTTAGCATCATGGTTCAAAATGAAGCCCATTTGGTGATCTTGATATTGCGCTACGTGACCTCTAGGCGTAGCACGTTTTCTTTCAGATCACCCTGTGGGCAACAGTTTGACCTATAACCCCTTAAAGCATTCTATATTCTGTACATTATTAATTCCATTACGATGTCATTAATTTGGCCTTTATTTTCTCACTCATTTCTAATGGCTCATTACTTATCTTGTTTTAGATATGTCTATAAATTCAGCAGATATCGTAAGTCTTTTACATTAAGTATAAGCATGATAAGACTTGTTGAATTAAAAAGTTGTTTTCTTTCACCACCATAATAATGTGAGTATGTGACTACCTTCTTACAAATGTGTGGGGAAATTGAGCAAGACACTTCAACAATTTTCAGCCTTTCAAACAATTACGTGTCCTTATACTCCTACGAAAGTGAAGTTCAATGGGTTTAATTTTCACTAGAAATAATCCCAACAGATTGATGGCAGAGATTATCGAACACGAAGCAAATGGCGATGTTGGAATTAAATGCTTGGGGTTTAATGTCGCCACGATGTGTCCTGCCCATCATACAATCTATTTTTTAGAACTTTATGAATAATCCCAGTATTTATATCAGATTTAGTTCACACCTAGACATGAATTTTAGTCAAGATTTCTCGCCCGAGCTGTCATTCATATCCAAGCAGTTTTTGAGCTGCTATGCATAAATCATGTTAATTAAAAGACAGGTAACGACACAGTTTGCTACGCTCTCAGCTGGGTAATCATTTACAACAAAAATACACAAAGAGAAACAAGATTGAGTTAATAATAAAAGGAAAGTCAATACACAAGGTAAGTAACGAAATGATATGGATTTTATTCCTAGCTCTCGATTTTAAATACTTACTTATCACCCCCCCCCCCCCCCCCACTCCCTACTCCCGTCGGTGTAAACGAATGAATCATCCGCCACCTTATATATTACTCTATATAAACGTTGTCTTGAATTCTAGTAATGACCGACAATTACTTTTGATATATTAAAGTAAATGACAGACGAACATATATATATATATATATATATATATTATATATATATTGATATAAACTAGATTATAATGAAAATTATCTAACAAACAAAGTTGTTCTAAAAAATTGTACAGGAGGAAATTATGTCTGAACCAGCACACTACTTTTTTATTCTTTATTATGAAAATATTGGTAGTAAAAAAACTAGAGCTAACATATTAGGACATTTTATTTTGTCATTTTTTATTTTCTTGGCTGACACATGACCATGATACATAATTGAAATGCGAAGCAAATCGTTTTAGAAACAGTGCAATACCATACTGCATTTATTTCCTGAATTGCTATTGATTTTGTATGATGTTGCTTCTGATATGAAAACCATTTATTTATAAGCACCTTTTCTGTCTATGTTTCGATTCTATATGTAATGTTCCCACATACTTTATATGTATTATGTGCACTTTTTATCAATACTTTTACTACAATAGAAAAATGTTCATGTCAGCCCTTGGGACGCCGACAATGTATATTTTATTTTGCTCAATGTTTGAATCTTGGAATATACATTGAATCAAATTGAATCGAATTGAATTGAACCTTATAGTGGGTTGATGTTGATGTTTTTGAATTATAAAATATTTATTCGAAGACTAAAAAGACTTTGAAACTTTGACCTTTAGAAATACGGTATTTCATTAGGTAAAACAAGGTCAACTAACCGGGTTATTCCTATTCTTACCTGCTTCACGTTTTAATGTAGTTTGTGACAGACGGTATATTGCCTACGGATTGTTGTGGTGAGGTACTCTATTTTTCTTTCGGAATAATTTAGAACTACTTACGTAGTAAGAGTCCTGTTATCGAAGAGGGAGTAAGAGGAGGTATATATCATAATTTAACCTTCTTTTAGTGTACTATCATTTCTGTCTCTCTATTTTTCTTAGTTTAATTCAATACCTTATTTGTTGATTTGTTCTCTTTTTCTCGTGGAGTCAACAGCTTTCCCTGGCTCTTTGACCATTAACGGGTGTGGGGTCAGACATGTGACCATGAGCCCATATGTAGCTACGCCTCTGATTAAAATGCAAGTCAGGCTGCATGTCAAGAAAAGATCTCTCTCTCTCTCTCTCTCTTCTATCCTTTTCTTTCAGAATCATTCCATTAACCCCCTCCCCGTCTTACCTCTTTAAACCTGAAAACAATTTATCATTTCGCCATCCCTTGCTCCCCCGACAGATCCATTTCAGTAATTATACGCATGACATATGCCTCCAATCTGGTCGCCCTGTAAATTTCCACACCTTTCTCCGTGCCTGCGATTTCCTCCTGGACATTAGTTTAACCCGACTCCGGGTTTGGGGGCAGGTGTGTGCCTTCAAAACCCCATTTTCTCGATACCCATCTCTTATTTCTTTCCCCATAATGCTATAATCAAACCTATTTTAGTACGGATAGAACGCCCAAGGATGCCGTGTGCAGCGCCCTTGTGTGTGCATAAGCGTATTTAACTGCGTCATTCACGTATAACAAAACACCCACCGAACATAACATTTTCATCTCTATTATTGCTATTATGTGTTCGTGCAAAAACAAACATACAAAAACACGAGTTGAAACTATTGAGAAAATTATAAATCAAGAAATATTATACGCAAGCCTCCAAATTCTATCTTTCTGGTCAAAGAATCCCGAACTTCGTGTAAAATGACTGATTGCGCAGACATGGGAACTTGTGATTTCGCAACGTCAAAATTGACACAGCCGCATTTTCTGATAAAAATTACGCTTGGAGAAACCTTTGGCACACTTATTTTTTAGAATATGAGGACTGATATAAGCTGAAACTTTAGTGGAAAGTCAATTTCAATCAAAACCTAGAGTGTTCTGATATAAGGCTCACCATCATAGATGTATGTGTGTACGTGGGTGGTGTGAGGAAGATTGGTCTTTCTATGGTCGTAGGCATAAGGAATATAATACATATACGCGTATGGCAATTTTGTTTCATAATTGGACGTTTGTTGATAACATATAAGGTTCATCGGAAAGTCTTTATAAATCTAGAAAAAAGCTTTTTTCTTAAAAAATATTCGGACGAGATATTTAGGTTATTCTTTGTCAATTATTGTATTCAAAATGATGCTGGAAAGAGATCAGGAAAATACATAACACGATAGCAACTGTTTTCGAAATACCAACCCACGCGATTCCAATACACTGTACAAGAGGGTATTGAAATTGGCCTTGAGTTGAATTTTTGAAAAATAGTTGCGATCGTATATTTTATTTCATAATACGCAAACGTAATAAATGAGTATACGCTACGATGAATTGACAGTTCATCTACAAAGTATCTTAACAAGGCCAACTTCTAACTTTATCTATGAATTGCATCATAATTTTGTTTAAATAGTTGATGTGAAAAGTATGGAACTCACTTTATTTCAGAACGACAGCAAAAAAAAAGGGAGAACGAAACATGGAATATGACGGATGCACGGGTTAAGAGTGAGGTGACTATACTTTTGCAAATGAATTATTTATTTGATTCTGATAAACATCACCAACTCATTTGCGGCAGTGTAGCGTCATGGCGGTACTTTGCTCCTTGGTTAGGTTCGCTGCTTGTTCTACATGTTTATTTCGCTGGCATTTTATTCTATAAAAACAAGACGTTTAGGTTTAATCTATCATTGTGCTTTGAGCATCGGCAAACCGTTGTCGAAAAAAGGTATGTCATTATTTTTGGCCGTGATTTAATTCCAAACGCATCGTAATCAAAACAATCTATAATTCGCTTGATTTGATATCTTAGCGCTTGAATATAAAACACAGATAATTATTTTAGAAATTTAAAACAACATTTACCTTTTAAACCATTCTTTTAAATATTTTGATTGTTATGAAATGCTTTGATATTTCGACAATTTCTAGTCGGGACGTTTGTTTTGTAAAGACATTTGATGTTTCTTACATTAATTACAAACTTTGCGTCAGTTTCTTTCAGAGTAATTTTTTTTTTATTGTATTCAAAAAATATTTCCCTCCAGTTTCCCCCACCTTTCAGCTCATTCCCGACTATTCTTTCTCTTTATGAGCCCCCTTTCTTGTTAATATTTATGTAAGTTCTGTTCTTCCCTCTATCATTTTGCTGCCGGTTCTATTCTTCATAATATCTACCTCGGTTCTATTTGTCGTTTTGAATTTCGAACACATTGACATATGTATATAAACAGATAGATGTATAAATTGATAGATGTATAGATAAATTGGAGAGAGGGAGTGAGTGAAGGCGAGAGAGAGAGAGGGAGGGGAGGGAGGCAGTTGGAGAGAGAGAGAGAGAGAGAGAGAGAGAGAGATTGTGTCAGAGAAAAGAAAAAAAGAAATAGAGGGAATACAAAGAGTGGATAAAGGGGAATAGAGTAAGTAATGGAGAGTCAGAAGAAATAAATAGACATAGACAAAGATGGGGAGCGAGAAAAAATAGAAGAAGAAAAAGTAAAAGAAGGAGGGAGAAAAAGAAGAAAAGAAGGACAGAGGTGGGACTGATATAATTATTATATCAAGTCAGTGTTCTGCAAATGACAATGATAACCTTAATAATTTATTCATAGGCTAGGCACAATCCTAAATATATACATGCTTGTCATCTTGCATCGATTGTATCACTAAACTAGGGCAAACGTGACAAAAATGATAGAGTATTGTATTTTTGGTATTCCTTCTCTTCTCCAAATATTCATATTTCATGATGACCGACGATTCGGAGATCGACACCCACGTATATAGACATTCAGAAAATATTGATCTTGATATGAAGCCCTTTTGTTCAATAACAACATCTCTTTTTGAAAGGCATGTGATGGTGTTTTTAAACATATTTTACTTGTTATTTTATTGAGGAAAAAAAATGAACACATGAAATTAATAAATACATGAAATAGTGAATAAATAAATACATGAAATAGTGAATAAATAAATAACTAAAATAATGATTAGATGGATGAGTCAATAAATGAATAAATATTTAAACAGATAGATTAATGACTGTACTCGGATAGACATTTGCGCATACAAATTAAATTAAAACAATCTGTATTTAAAGACCACAAATGGCCTATGTAGACGAGCGGTTGTTATGCACAAGTTCTCATAGTTCATGTTTCAACGAGAAACACTCCACAAAGATTTGTTTGTGTGTCTTTCTTTCTGTTATAAACATGTTGTCACTAAGACAGATTTGACAGTATAGGCTTGTTTTTTAACTGTAACGCTAACCAACCAACCCCCATGAAGAAAAAAGTCCCGACCGAATGAAAAGTGTCTCTCTCAATTATTTCACCCGAGGTGAAAACATTTTCTTTCTCATTCCTTATCTGATGAATAACTTTTGTTTGCTCTTCGAGAAATGACCACTGCCTATGTTGTACAACGCTTTTTTCCTTACAAAGAAACTGTACTTTTTGGTGGCTTACCACAAACTGCTGCTTATCCGATCGCGGGTACAAGTACCTGCACATCTTTCTTCAATTATCCAAACATCTACGTTATACATCTACATCTCTTCTATTATTGTCTGCGGTTGCTAGAAAGTGCTCAATAGTAAAGACGTTTTAACTTACGTATGTCCCTTCGTGATCAATATTAATCGTTCTCACTTCCTGCAGAATAAAACTTGAGACCCTATTTTTGTTTTTTTGTTTTTCGAGTTGGGGGGGGGGGGGTGGCGAATATAAACTGGCACACAAACACATCTCATTGAAATTGAATACATAGAAAAGTAAAACTGTTTCTTTAAAACTTTTTTTTTGCCAAGTGGACAGATGGAAGTATTTATTTTTTAGACACTTTACAAATAATGTTATTTTCCATGATCGTTTATATTATCCATCTCTGGTTCTTTTGAGTAAGTTCGTTACCTTCATTGTGCTCCATATTCTGTTATTTGTTGTTTTTATTGTGTTTTTGTACTGTTTTATTGTTATATTTCGAATCTTTGCTACCTTGCTTTGATCATTAATTTTCTTTGAATGTTACCTCCTCTGTAGACGATCGTTTGTTTGCATGTGCTAATAATTCCTTCCGCGTAACACGAGACCTTTTTCCTCCGTTTTTCGCTAAGTATCTATCATGTATTGTGTCTTTTCGTAAACAGGTCTCTTCATCACAATCAATATCAAAATGTTTACAAAGGTAACCAAGAAGTCGAACCTTGGTTTTTTTTCTTCTCCTCACTGAACATGTTCTTCTTTTGTTATTCATAATAACTTGGAATTATTAAAAATGTAATACAAGCCTAATTTGTGTCTCTCTTCTCATCGAACATTTTCCTCATCACAACCAAGTTGTTCACAAATGTAAAGGGAAAAAAATGTTTTATTCCTGCTTCGTTTTTTGGTACCACCTCAGACATATGAACCTTTATCAGATTGCCGTTGGGGATACAAACGTGACATTTCTTTCTTGTAGAATCGGGGGCATAAAGGCGTAAACGATATGAACAATTGGATATTGATTTCAGCACGAGAGCACGCAACAATATCAATTTTCCGGAACAAGTTGAGCATCTCTCACAACCGATTATATAATTCATGTGGAAACTCAACACCGTCGTTGATTCGTGACCTACTTTCAACCGGAGATCAATTTGATATCTCGATGACAATTGTTTTTCAGGCTATAAATGTATAGTCATATCTGAATCAAAAGATCGTTTTTGATGGAGCATCACTCTGACAGCGTGTGTTTTCTATCTTGTATTGTACCAAAACGGCTCTGATTCTTTTCCCTTTCTTCCCCACGTTTAAAAGATTTCCTTCAACCCCTGTTCTTTTTCGGTAAATTAAATTTAGTTAGTCGATCCTTTATTCACTGTCATGACATGCATGAGGTGTTATTCTGAAAATTGCTTTATTTTTGTGACATCGGTAGATATTCACATTTTCAAACCAAATCTAAACCTACAGAGCATCATTGATTGATGACAATTGCATGATTTGCAGCGAAAGCGTAAGATATTCTACCCAACGCCAAAGAACAGATTCAACTCTGCATCAGCAGAAGCAACAAGGGAACATAGTGATTTGAGTACTATCATAATCACTTTGTGCCACTAATAATCAATGCCTTACGAACAGAGTACTGGTGCTTGTACCTCGACTTCGGGACCTCACATCAACTAGGCTACTGCTTTACCACTGAGCCAAAAAGTCCACCCGTTGATTTGATTTCCCCCCTGATATTTTTCCCTGATCGATATCAGTGATCTCCCATAAAAATAGGGAAATATCCGATTAATCAAAATTTGAATCTTCATTAATCTTATTAAACTAGAAAGCCCTGATGGCAGACAACATTTCAATGACCTTCTTCATGTGACAATCAATCTGTCAAAATCTGTCACCGTGCGATTTGGAGCACCTGCCCAAAGGAGATAGATCAGCAGAAGCAACTCTTTATATACAATTATATAATGTATATATTTTATGTACAGTATATTCGTATTACATATTCTACTTCTTTGTTTGCAAGTCCGCCTCTAGTGTCCGTTAAACAATATTATATACCTCATAGTAGATTGTCATTCGCTGATTGGTCAAAACTATATCACATGACAAGGAGCGTTTCGATCTATCATTGCGTCAGAGGGTTTGATAACTACTATCAAACCCTGTGATAGAACTCCTAACCCCTGCGCGACTTTTTCACACACACAGCATACAAGATTTCAAATGCGCGCTCAAGCCATGCAAATTACGCTGGGCCGCAGTAACTGCATTACCTTACTGCAATAGCTTCAAAAGACTGTAAATATATTATTGTGATGAGCATATAGACTATTAATATTGGATTTATTTTCTAGACCTATTCATGAATCAATGAAAAGGATGAGGTATATAAAATAAATATGGACTGCTCTGTAATCGGATGGTGGAGAAAATTATCACTCCCTCGGTTGTGTTCATACCGGCCCTTCTATCACCCCTCGTGGGTGATAGAAGGGCCGGTATGAACACCACCTTGTGAGTGATAATTCCCACATCATCCTCATGAGCAGTCAATATTTGTATACTAGTCTACAGCGGGGACGGGGTCATTCTGTGGCGTATCCAGAAAGTGATAAATGGGGCGGGGATTGAATCCTTTCACGAAGGTGAGCAGGGGATTATTGGGCAACTGTATGTGTACTGTACAGACACCGTGCATGTAGAATTGGGGTAATTTGATGGGCTTTAAACGGGGGGGGGGTGGTCTGTACGTCGATTTCATTCTTTGCTGGATACGCCCTTGTTTATCTCCACACAAATACGTCCGGGCATCAACTACGTCCTTTACGTTCATTCACCTTGTAATTTTCGTTCATTTGAAACGTTTTGGGGTCGGATGGTTTGCCCCCTGATGGAATTTACAATTAATCTTGGTTTCACCGAGCTGTAAACAATACAACATCCATTCTAAATCACGAAGAGATACGTGGCATACTCAGTGGCGTACCGAGAAATTATATAAACGTGGGGGGAGCTATGCTTTGGCTGTGTAATGCAACTGCGAATGTCAAAGGAATGCAATTGGGGGTGCGGGCTATTCCTTGTCTAAATATTTGAAATTGTACAGGTATTTCCATACATGTTTCATGTAAATATATCAAGTCTCCCAGTCTGCATGCTGTAAACAGATCAATGCTTTAATAGAGGAGGGGTCTTCACCAGTTCCTCTCAAGATTATTACAATTATAGAGCTATTGGCCTGTGATCTCGAGGAGTATTCAGGCTAAATTCTGATAAAGTCATGCCCTTCTAAGTAGGATATTGATGTTTAAGTTAATGTATGTGGTTACTTTCGCTGGGTTCTCCCGCTCCACCCCATCCTGGATGAACCGCGAATAATACTTCGTTTTCAATTCCCATTTCCGTTTATCTCGAAGTAGTATCCAAACAGGGGATCGTTTGACTTTTAATGTATGCAGCAGGTAAGATAAGACATCTGCGTTGAATCACATGTGTTTTTTTCTTCCTTTTTCTTCTGCAATATGAGATCATTTTAATAGCATCTGCATACAACAACATGCGGTTGAGGTTTCCCGTTCCACTTTAAAATTCATGGATTTTCTTTTCTTTGTGTGCAATCCAAAGGTTCCATGTCATTTGGCGGGAATTTTCCCTTCTAAACATTAGGCATTGTGAACGTTCGATACCCGTATGGTCTGAATTGCCTCGGAGAAATCCTGTGTTGCCTGAGTAAAGATTTTCAAGAATAACCATGTCTTATTGAAAGTTCCGTCAGCACGCCTTTTGTGTAAGTTGAAAGGGAAAAAGATGTTATCGTGGTTATACAAGTTGTTCTTAAAGGTAAAGACCAGTATTGGAAACGCCCAAATTTCAAAAAATGAAATGGAAGCTCTTATTACCAATCATGTGAAAGGATATGTTTTGACTAATACATGATGATATCAATTTTGCCGGGAAACCGCCTACTAATTGATATATTTGGTAATTTAGTTTATCTATTGGTGTGTGAGAGATAAACGCACGTGTCGCGCACGTGTGTGTAGTCCCATATACATCTTTCTGTGTACAGTGCTTGTAACTTTACGAAGACTGGGCCAAATTTCTTATCATTTTGATGATTTCAGAACCTTGCAGTACACACCAATACTTATATGCTAGATGATCAACCTTTTCTGATCGATTCCACAACGTTTCTTTGACAATGCAATCGCATGACCATAACTGTTCTTTATCTTAAGCCTAACGGGAAGGATGATGCGACTCGGAAACTTAGCAGTTGCCTTGAAGATATAAGGTTCTGGTCTTCTAACAATAGACTTTGCCTTAATGAACGAAAATCTGAAATGATCCACATTACTTCCAAATTCAGAAACACCGATTCCTTCCCCGACTTGGTTACCGGAGATGGTTCACTGAAGGGTAGTGAATACGTTCGAGACCTTGGTGTTATAATCGACAAAAATCTTACATTTCAGCAGCATATTAAAAACGTTTATAAATCTGCATCTTTTGGAATCTTCAAAATTGGGAAAATTAGGAAACTACTTGACCGACCCACAACTGCAAAATTAACCCATGCTTTTGTATCCTCCCACCTTGATTATTGTAATTCAATTTTTTCTGGCCTTCCTCATTCATACTTACTTCCACTCCAAAGAATTCAGAATACTGCTGCAAGGCTTGTTTGAGCACATCACCCCAATATTGCGTTCTCTCCATTGGCTTCCCATACACCATCGTATAACATTTAAAGTTCTTCTTCTGACATCGACATTCTCCATGGCCAAGTCCCTTAATATCTTTCAGATTTGATTTCCTTACGTTCTTCTAGTTCTTTAAGACCTCTTCGATCATCATCAACCTTGCAGTTAACCCTTGGACCTCGTTCTGTTACAAAATATGGCGATTGAGCTTTTTCAGTAAATGCCCCTATCCTTTGGAATAAATTACCAGCGCATATTCATAATACTCATTCTCTTGACCAGTTTAAGTCCTTACTGAAAACGCACCTCTTTAATTCATAAATGCTATTATGCAGTTGTGAGTCGGTCAAAGAAGGTGCACACCATCTTATTCTTTGTTTGTTTGATATTTTGTTTGATCTTATGTTTCACCTTATGTTTGATCTCATTTTTATTTTTGTTATTATATATGCATGATTTATTGAATAAAGAACATATTTATATTTGTTATGTTTATTACAAGTTTAAGTTGGTAATTTTAGTTCAGAAAATGGTGCGCTTATAAACACCTGTATTAAGCGCCTAATAAATGTTATGTATTATTATTATTATTATTACGCAACCGTTATCATGATTGCGTTATTACCTTTGATAAATGGGGCTTTTAAGCAATTAACCCATGCGCTAATTAAAGAAAGAATTGTTAGCACGGTTCATGGTGCAATCCCTTTGTTTTACAATATCACTCCCATGTTTTGCGTCAGAGAACACACAAGCCGCTGACGCACGTGTACATATGCGTCAGTAAATGACGCATCGTCTGAAATGGGCATAAGCCAAAGTATGGTCGAATGGATTATACAAATTTCCTTCTTCGAAAGGCGAATGTTACCGACATAAAAATAAAGCTTCAGAGAGTCGAAAATCGCAGTGCCTGTGTTGCGCTGGGCAGGGATATAGAAGGCAAGAATCTGCATCTCCCTTGGTTAAGTGTGCGGTTATTGCCCGTGAAAAAGCGTAGCATTACATTTTCGCTAGTAGTCTATTAATGCCTAAATAACCGTGAACCAAATTATCTATCCATTCTGTAATACACACCAAACACACCAAAAGACACAAACAAAACAATAATATCAAATGATCCTAGACACACCTTCAATTAGAAATCAAGTGTAGTTTATCTCATGAACGCCCCAAAATAAGAAAAATCATAGCTTCTTTTATTCGCACTTCCACTATTTTTTAAGAAGAAAGTAAAGGCACACCTCTTTATCAAACTGAATTTGTATTTATAATCAATGTCTTTATTTTGTTGTTGCTCTGTTAAGCATGAATTTTTCTTGTAAAGCGCATTTTAGCAATAATGTAATTGGCACATTTTGCGCCATGTAATAAACGATCGTATTTATGTATTTATGGATCGCCCCCAGGAATCGATTGTACGACACATGCTCCGCGCAGATTCGCTCCGGAGATATTTCCTTCTCAAAACCCCTAGATCCAAAATTATACCTAAACTAGGCTCAATCTAACCTAAGATTGCGATCCTCGCCCTTAAGGCTGGCTCACACAGTAGCGGCGGCAAGGAACGGCGGCTGACGTGGGTTGCGGCGACGATGACTTGACTCAGTGGCCGACAACAAATTATGTGTGTGTGCGGGTCACTGACGTCACAAAACCTGAAAAATCGCACTAACCCATTGCAGACCACCCTTGCAATGCCGCAGGAACTCGCAAACGACACACCATCAACAGTCATCAACCGTCACCCTCCGGCCAAAGTTCGCAATCCATCGTCGCACCAAGGCAGTTACAATTTCGTTACATTCCGCGCATTGTCTCGTCAGGGTTCGAGATGTGACGTCACTTGCCTTTGTTTTGTCGTCATGGTCGTTGACAACCATTACGACAACGACTACCAACGAAATTGTGACGACCTCGAATTGACTAGAGACGGAATCGCACGAAATTCAAACGTCAAGGAAATGAGGGTTGCGGTCTCCAACGAAATCTGAACGAAATCACAACGAATATTGTTGCCGCCACAAAATGTTCAATATACTGGAAATTTGCCGTGTTGTCGCTGAAGGTCGTTCCCACCAGTCAGTGAATCTTGGTTTCCCCCTTTTGCCGTCGCTTTACCGCCAAAATGTTGTGATTTTCACGTCTGTCGCCTTTCGCGGGGCCTTTGCCGCTACAATGTTTGAACGGAAAAGGGGCCAGTAGCAAATGATGCGCGAGCATGAATTATGTCAGATCAATAGAGATTTAGAAGTTGGACTTTATTTGTCGAATCCCTACTCTTAAAAGGCCTATTTGCAGGCCAAAAAAAATGAAAAAGTTAAATTCCAACTGCATTTGAAAGATAATACTAATTAAGAACTTCCCTAAAAAAGGTGGGGCTTGAAAATGTCTAATCCAATCATGAACAATTTGAATTTTGATAAACTATTTATATAAAAATCAATGATTATGATTATAAAATATACAAAGAAAATAGTATCAATTCTTCAAAGCTCATAAAAATATTTTGTGAAATGTTATGTACGCAATTTAATACAAATTATATTACCTGGGCAAAGGCATGGGGAAATCAAGTTTCGGGGGATGAAAAGGGAAATTAGTGGGATATAAAAATATATAAAGCAATTGATAAATAGTGAGGCAATTACGTCACGAACAGATATTTGGTAATTTGTGTAGTGATTTTCTAAGTTCCATGTTTTTCATACTTTTTTAGAAATTCATAACTTCCTTATTAGTAATCCAATTTTATTCAATTTTTGAAGGAGACTTAGCCTTTAAATCGACCCGGCATGTCTCTAGAACTATCATTTTCACGATCACATTAAAATCCGGATACCTTGAGTCAATAGGAAAAAGGTCGTGACTCCAATTTTGATACTCTCCAAGATAGTGGCGTCGCGAAGGCCCGTCCTGTCCGGGCCGGGGGAGGGGGGCAGCTCCCGCCTCAAAAGATGGCTGAAATACGCCGACCCAGGCCCTCAAGGAGGGGGGAGGGGTATGGGAAGGAGTCGTTTCGTCATCTTTTCACGTTGCCTTTCTATTCTCTCTTTCTTTTGTTCCTTGTTTTCGCCATTCAATGTGGGTGATGTGTTCTGAAATGTTCCCCTATGATCCCTGATTCTTCGCCAGTGCTCCAATACAAAACCATCTCATGTTCAATTCCCTTCTATTTGCCTTACTGATTGCATGTTTAAAGTCCGAGGTCTAAATTGGTACTGTATGTGCTTTTAATCAATGTCTGTAGAGTCATGGTCCATCTTTATCTGCCTGTACTATACAGTGATCTTAATTTAGGATTTCCCGTCGAAAATCGTTAGTTTGTCATTCGAATTCTTTTACTTTGCATTTAAGTTTAATAGCGCAGATCGGCTTTGCCATGCCAATTAGCATTCAATTTTTCCGTTTTTGTATTTAATCTAAGATTTTGGTAGAAGGGTTTCAAAGATCTGTCAGTTAAAAGGCCCCATACATTTGTATTTCTCGTGTAAAGTTCGTGCACGGGACTCAATTATCTTTGTAAAAATATAATTTTGGATAAAACAGATTCATCTACAAGATTATTGGATTATTTGTCATTAATGGATTTTGGCACGTTATCCATCCTTATACATACAATGCAATTTTCATTCAACTTCGGTTTTCTTCTTGGGTTCTTAATGCAGTCACTCTTTGTACGATAATTGACATTTTGCATACAATTAAAATCATCACATAAAATAATCTTCGTTTCTGTATCAAACCTGAATAAGAGCGACCTAGTAAACTCAGTTTCCCTAACAGAAACACTCATTATCCGTTTTATGTATCGTCTTGAAGGAGAGAGAAAGAGGATCTTAAACACCCCGGGGCTTAGGGACCGAATCACCTGGCCGTAAAATGTCTCAGATGGGTTGATACAGCTGAGGCTAGGGTTCCAGACAACAGTGTAGGCTGTCAAGTTTGGCGCGCGAAATTGCCGATAATTTGTCACTTACGGGAGATATGCGTTACATCTGCCTGTCGCAAGCCCAGTAGCATGAGCAGTTCTTTCGCAGAAAGTTTGCTGGAAAAAAAGAAAGGAAAAGGAAATTAAACCTATAATCAACTGACTGCATTTACAAGTGAGCCTTATAATTTATGCCCTCATAATATTTGTTTCAAGCTAACAAACATCCTATAGGAATGAATATGACAGGAATATTGATTGATTGTTGAAAAGACAGAAAAGTTAGAATCATTACTAATATATCCGCGGAAAGCAAGGTAACCTGTATGGCAAGTTAATGGAGAGAAAGAAACAAAAACAGCAGAGAAACAGGTTCGTAAAAAGGTGACAAAATCGGATGAACAATAAGAGATTTAAAGATTTTTGACAATTGAAATCACTTTGAATAAATAACTTTCAAATTGGCGAATAGGTCACGTTACAGTGAAGTAGTGCCAGACAACACTTTCGTTTGTTCTAGCAAACAAAATGACTAAAGGATATTTTCACATTTATGACAAGGCAGCATAACAACATGTTATCCATAATGTAGTTTGAGCACATCCTTTTGTAAAAGTTTCAAGAAGAGAACCGGAAGTTCATGACATAGGCCTATACAGGGTACAAGAAATGACGGAATTGTACCCAATGCTAAGGTCGCAATGTAATGATCAATCTGCCAATTTGAGGTTCAAATACATTTAGTGATCTCAACTTTCAAATATTTATAACGATTTCCTTTTTATATTTGATATTTGTTCAAACTTGCATCAACATGTTTTTCTTACATTTCTGTTTTTCCAAATAAAAAATGTTCAACAAGTTGCCCTTTAAAGATACTATGTCACTTTTGCTGCAAACTATCACATTCTGTAGAACTTTGCAGAAATTATGAATATGTCATATATGTCCTATCTGTGAAATTTAAACATTAGCAGTGTCCTAGTATTGAAAGTATGCAAGAAAACCCGTTTACCTTCTAGACTGCACTGTCAGACACTATTGAGTGACTGACTGGCTTCGTTATTTGCTTTGGTAATAGCATACATAACATGAGTTGTAAAGGGTACATGAGCATTTGTCTACATCAATAACCCACTACTTGTAATAGCCAAAATTTAACTGATTGAATATTTTGTGCAGCACGAAACGTACGACAATTCGGTAAAAGAGTCTGAAATCAGACTAGGCCTATTACTAAGATTATTGCAAACAGTTAAAACGATTCGACAACTAATGGTCGTTATTTTCCCACTAAAATGTAAAAGCCATTTTCATGCCCTATCATTTTGAGGGAAGTTCTAAATTAGTATTGGACTTCAAATGCCTTTGGAATTTAACCTTTTCATTTTGTTGACTAGCAAATGGGACATACTACCTTTAAATCCCTTTCCATGTCCGCTGTCTCCAATCTAATATTTGCTTGCTGGCCTGTCGAGTAAGTTTTGGTCCCTCTCTCCAACACCCCCCCCCCCCCCCCTCTCTCTCTCTCCCTCTCTCTCTCTCTTTCTCTCACCGTCTCTCCGTCTATCTCTTGTTTATTTCTCTCCCTCTCTCTATCTCTCTCATTTTCCCTGCATCAACCTTGCATCTTGATCTTCGCGGTTGACGTAAAATGTTTACCACCACGCGATGACGTGACCAATTCGCTGGCACCAATATCAGTGCGCTACCCAGGTGGCGCCAACAACCACCAAGTAACAGCAAACACACGCGTGGTCCAAACAGACATGTTTTATAGAACCCAACGGGACGCCGTCATCAATCGCCCCGTATGCCTAGGCACGAACAACTCTCACGCTCTTGCTCATATTTCTTGTCTTACGTTGCAATTCGAACTCGTCGCCGTGGACGGAAGAGACATTGTTTCATCGATGACAAAGATATTGATGGACATTATTAAGAAAACGGTGTATTGAATTTATTTCCGTTTATCTCCATGTATATATATTTTTTCTCTTTATCTGTATTGTGGAAAGTCAATAAGATACAGACGGTAAAAAAAAATGTATTTCTTAATTTTGTATATTTTGATACTTCAAATTCAATTAGAGAAATTAAGACCTTGCTTTGTTTTCGTGATAGTTTTATTCTTCCCTTTCTTTGTCCTTTTGCCTGTATGTATACTTTCTTCCTCAATTCTACTTATGACGTTGTTTTAAAGTGCATGTTGGTTTTGTAAAATTTCTTAGTTTTGATTTACCAAGAAATTTGAATTAGAAAGAAAATTTTGTTTTAGATTAATTCAGATTGTCTTAGAATATATTTGTCATAATCTAAACTGACCTGAACAGATCACCCATAAATTATATTCAATGGTTAATTTTGTTCGTTAATATCAATGATGCTTGTATATATTTCTGAAGATATGGGGGGGGGGGGGGGATCAACGACTGTTACCACCATTCCAATTTGTTAAACAGTACATATCAGTACATTTTAGTGTATCAGTTATAGTTAATGAAGGTGCACACACACACACACACACACACGCGCACATACACGCAAATTCGCCACTAGTTTGAGAAAAGAATTCGCCTTTGAGTTGGGCTCTTCGTTATTCACGAATGAGCTACTTTCCTGACCGTATCCGCTTTTAAAATACTATGTATGGACGCATTCCCACCTCTCAATCTAATGTTTAAGTGCTGGAAGTCTGAGAGTTATCAAATTCTTCCTATTTTCCGACGTCATTGGTGTGGAATTCTATTTTTCACCGCAGGCAACAGATGTTCGCGACAAAATGTAATCGTTTCCAACGAGGGGATAGCACAAACTATCCAACCTCAATGACGTCATCTCAATCTCATTCACTTTAATTTCCCATCATCTGCACATTGTACATAATTAAAATGTACCTCGAGCAGGTGAAATAAACTGATAGACAGAGAGAGAGAGATAGATTGTGTGTGTGTGTGTGTGTGTGTGTGTGTGGCAGAGAAAGAGAGAGTGAGAGAGATTTAGATATAGTGAGTGTGTAATGTGTGAGAGAGAGAAACTCCTAGATAGAAAGATATATACTAAGTAAGAGAGAGAAAAAAACGCCTCGATACTCTCTTTAAAAAAAAGAGTGAATTTTCACTCTATTTTCACTTTCTTGGGAGTGACGTCCGTGATCACTTGTTTAGGAGTGAAAATCGATTGATTTTAAAGTGTTCTCTAAGAAGAAAAGAGTGAATGTTCACTCTATTTTCACTACATTTTCACTCTCCAGAGGAGTGACGTCCGTGATCACTCGATTTTTTTAAGAGAGTAGATAGAGACTTAAAGAGAGAGGGAGAGAGAGCGAGAGGAGGCGAGAGACAGTGAGAGATAGAGAGACGGTTTAGGTGAGAGAGGGAGAGAGAAAGAGTGATTATGTGTGTGAGAGAGAGAGGGGGAGAAAGATCTGTTAAGCTGAGATATACGTTCATAAACCCAATGTATTTTCGAAATCCTATCAGATACAACGCGTATTTTTTACGTTTACAGTGACATTTTGAAAGAATTTTGCCCAGATATTTTCATTATCCATCAAATTTAATCATTGCGAATTATAATTCATTTTAATCATACATTAAAAAAAAAGAGTTTGTAACCTTGGTCAGACTATAAGAGTAATAAAAAAAACCTTCCAATTGCATCTAATTTTCTTGTTTACTTGTTGTGTGTCCTTGTTTACACTATGTATGAGCGGGCAAGCCGGAGTCAGATGACCAGGGTAAACAAATATATAAAGCGCTAAGAGATATCGTCGATTTGCTCAATCAGTCGTGCTTGTCTATATCACAAAAAATACGAATTGGAGTCGTATTTATTTTCCATTAGCCCTGGCAAAAACTACAGAAACTAGTTTGATATTGCATTTCATTGGATATTGTCCGTTTGACTCCAATTCTTTCCTTTTTCAATTTGCGATCGCCCTAATTTCAAGAAATCAATCAAGAATGTTTGGAACCCGCCTCGGAATTCTTGAACTAAAGGCTTGTATCAATTTCGCACAATCAGGCGTTTTCGCAACCGCTCCGCCTATCTTTGTACATACTTGTTTGACCTATTCGATTCAATTTACGTCGTTATTGCCGCCGGTTTTACATCATGAAAGACGGAAGGAAACAAGATATGGCCAAAGCCTTAAACGACGCACCGAAAAGGGAGATAGCACATCAAGAAATACGAAGACATTAACTCGAATATAAAACAAAATTGATGAATATTGGTCGAAATCTGAAACTGTTGATTTGTTATGTATGTTTACGAGTTTTATGATCACAAACTGACACCGAAAAAGTGAAAAGCAAGAAAATATTGTATTGCCCTAAAGCCAGAGTAGCTGCTCTAAATTATTATTCGAATAAAATATAATCTTTCTTGATTATTTGGAGAGCTATTTACCTAGTTTCCTTCTATTTCAAGGTTGTTATTTTCAGAAATATCGACTTTTCAAAAGCCGGTGCGACGGACAATAACGTGGAAATGACTTCCCACCTCATTTATATTATTCTCCCTGTTTTCTTCATCATTTCAAATATTGAACTAAAGACATAAAATCTTTAAATGCCCTACTAACATGAAGCACTTTTTCGAGAGAACATCAAAGATTTGATTTTCATGCGATTTCAACGTCATTCAAACTCCTTGCTAAATATCGTTAGCCCTCTGTTTCAGCGCTAACTTAGAGAAAACAGACCTCAGATGGCCGGCAATGTGTAGAACCCACCACCATTATTTTCCACACCCTTTCCCGAAGATGAAACCATTAGGCCTACAAGCTGAAATTGACATCATTATTTCTCGCGAGGGGGGTTTTCTCTCATGTACTTCAAGTTATTTCCAGATGTCATTGCATCAATATTGGGAATGAAATTGTATCCGAAATAATGGCTTTGGCAAAGTGGGCTTTCACCATCATTTCGGTAATGGAACATAAGGACAAGATATCAGCATTGATCTTGGATACTATTTAACCATTGGATGGGTTACAAGTCAGCAGCCAATTTGACTTTGATTATGATATATGTAAACTGTTAATTTGTTTATTATTCGGTATTGTTTCGAACTCTGTTTAAATGTTAAAGTACACTTAAGTGAATAGGCCCGTGTATGCAGTATATTTTGAGGTCATTATGGAGTCAGAAAAAGTATAACTTGCCCAACATTAATTTTTGTCCATCAATATGATTTAGATAAACAACTTGATCGAGAATTAAAAGTTCCGTAAAATGTCTTGTGGTAAATATTTAACTCTTTATATGCTACAAAAATGTATTTATCATAATATGTCTGACATACACAAGGTCTCAAGATTATTTAAATGTATCAGGCGCAAGATTAATCTATACCAGTGTTAAAATGGTTGTCATGGAGCTTATCAAGTCCAGGTATGGGTATTTTACTCATAATCTTCAAATGATTGTAATCCCTTCCTGAAAAGCTTCGAGGAAAACAATTATTGTTTATTGATCAAAAAGAAAGTTACGATTTCTGTTGTCTTTTTGTAAACAAACATGCTCTTAAATTATGACCCCAAGTATTCTAAGACCTTCATCTGTTCATTTGAAACACAAATTCTTCTGTTTTCTTTAAACAAAATGTATTTCCAAAGGTTATTGAATAACATATTTGAATAACATGTAAAGGCTTTGAAATGTACTTTAAGCAAAGATTTACAATGGCCCGGCGAAATTGTGAATAAATAATACAACTCAGGTAAATTTTTGTGTCCTAATATATAGAATAAATATGTAAAATAATTATTCGTATTACAGAAAGACGTTTCTTCTTGGGTTTCCCACATCTTCCGATTTCAATTATGACTCAGAAGTCTTCCCGTCCACAGTGTCATCCATATACAGCTCTTATTTTTCTCGTTTTGATGACGCGCACAACCGTTTAAGGGCGTCACGTTATTTCGAAATACAAATGTCAACGGGATGTTTATTATTTCCAAATTTCAGTCTCATTTGAGCCCATGTATAAGGCGAATAAAATGCTGTCAATTGGGACGGAGAAAATGCAATATGGGCGGCAGCCTGAAGTATAATATCACTTTTCTTTATCGGATGGGTAATATGGAAAAAATAAAACAACATATAGGCTTTATTGCATTTGGAATGATTCTGATAAAGAGCGAATACAATACTAACCACTTTGATCAATAAGGAAAGTCAATGGCACGGTTTTTTTATAGCTCGGGATCGCCCAAGTCCCACTTCAAGGTGCAAAATAATCAAAAGAGAGGTGTATTCAGTGGCCTCAATTCAACGTTACTACGCCAGTTTTACGTTATTGACGAAACATGATATTCTCCAATATTATCAACAAAAAGGGAGTTTCAAGATTAATAATAGTCAAAGGCAGTATGTTATCATGGTTATGGATTCTGTTTCAATACCACTTTAATGCTTGTTTTTTCACATGGCAATATAGTATAATTTGTTAAGCCATTTTAGAATTGGTGTTGAGGTAGCAAACAATAGATTTAGGTTATTTGGGGGCAACTACGACATCATTCATACGCTCCCTGTCTTAGCCCTTCGCTCCTAATTATTATCATGGTTTCCAGAAACGTATTATTCAAACAAAAAATCGTTATCAAGTTCTCACTCTCAATCTCATTCTAATATAATTTCTCCTTCAGATTCTACTACATGTACGACTAAAAGTGTGAGTTTGTAATTCTCCATTAATTTGTTCTTCTAGTTTTTTAATAAACACCAATAATAGATAGTTCTTAGAGATGTAAACTTGTGATTGGTCCAAAATCACCACGTGATTTCTATATCGAGGAGCATACTTCACGCGTATTTGACGCGAAAGGCTGGGCGGCGAGAAAAACAAACAAGGCATGAGATCGTGATTTATATCCTTCACTTTAATATAACAAAGTGTAATTAAGGCAATCTAATGTAAAAGAAACTGACTTAGTTGTAGGGTGTGTAATCGTATACAAATGTGAATTCTTTGAGGGGCATGGTTAAAGTTATGGCCCGAGGTGAGATCGCAACTGTGCTATGTCGAGGGGCAAAATGGAGTTGCGAGATCCCCGAGGGCCGTGGTTTTAACCGTGACGCGAAAAAGAAGCATTTGTTTTTATACACCGCATCCTACGTAAGCTCAGAAATTAATTTGAAAGACAGATGAAATACGGTACCGTAACGTAATTCTCATCGATCGCTCTTTCGAATTTTCGTTCGGGTAGCTTGTATGATATGGTGCCGGCCGCACGCCTGCGTACGTAAATTACAACTGCTACGCGCGCGCGAAAAAAAAGACATAAGTATGCCCGGTCAATATTTTTCACCATACCGCCAGTCCGTAGTGAATTTCATGCCCGCAAATTTGACCAATCAGAGGCTTAGAATCTAGACATCTAAACATTGTAGGGCCCGCAAATGAGTTATATTTTCCCTCTTGATCACATTTTGCGCGCTTCGTGAAAATATAACCCATCGGGGAATATAACTTCCTTTAATAGGGGGTCCAATAAATGATAAATTACACAGCCTACCAGTCAATATCTGTGTAACATAATCTTTATATGCGTATGTTTATAAACTGACAAGCAGACAAGAAGGGAGTTGTTTCAATGGAGGAGAAACCACGTACCATTCTGCCAATACCTGTCACAACGTTAACATACAGCACTTTATTAATTAGCGTAGTGTGGATCCAGCCATCGAGGGGACACCGGCGTCATGGGGGAGGGGCTCCTGTCCTACCCGATGAATAATACATATTTGAAGGCCAACAGTATAAGGGAGTTGCTGCAGGGGAAGGGGGTCTCGTCATTTCCCTTTCTCGTCCTTTTCAACTTCTCTCTTCTATTTTCCATTTTTAAATACTTTTAAATAACCTTCGTTATTTCAGGGGTATGTAACTTTCCCCAGCTCAGCACATGCTCACAGAAGAATTGTATTATTCCAAACAATACCTCCACGTTACCTTTCTTTTCCTGGTGATGCTACAGTACGTCTGACATAGCAACTCCTATGTTGGTATTGTATGGTCTATTGTAAACAGGTGGTCAGCTCTGGTTGAGCTTCATACCAGTGAATCCTGTTAGCTCACCAATGATTGACAGATGATGGCACAAGATAAATAAGTTCTGGAGCATTTGTTTAGAGTAAAGCTTAGCAGGCGTGAGAAAAAATGTTCAACAATTTTGTTAAATCTATGAAATATATTGAGAAGTTTGAATAACAAAATATGAGTTGTATGCAGCCCTGCACGTCAACAGGAATCAACTTATATTTAGATGTCACCCGCCCTATAAGAATACCAACGAGCAGTGAGAATGTCTCTAGACACTCAATTTAAAGCATCACAACTAATGTTTATTGATATCAGCTCTAAACGGCTGTCTGACTCTTAAGTATCAATTTCTTTTCAAAACGGGCGCGCTTTCAATACCTTGTGTGATCTGCTATTTTATAAATCAAACAAAACAGCGGATTAAAGTTCCATCGGAGCAATTTTAGGATGCATTATGACGTGAGTATTGCTGCAGTTGAGTAAATTCGTTATAGGGATGATTTCAAGCGTTCAGAATATAATATGAATTTGTATGATGTTTCTCAAACTTAATTTTGACATTGCTCTTATGGGTTATAATCGAAACAAATTGCCACAGAAATGCAGGGGATATCGTCTCTTGCCCGACGATGAAGTTTTCTATTACTTTGTTAGAAAACAAAGCGAGTGATCAAATTTCAACAATTAAGTTGTTATTGAGTAAAGAATACTTAAATAATAAGAAACTTCGAGTTCCCTTTGCTGCCCGAATTTAAGATGATAGTTGCCAGAAAGTTTACAGATTAAAATATTATCAAGGAAAGGGAAGGTCGCAGGCCCAGTCCCGTACTATCATGGTTGCTTGGTGTCCGTCTGTCTGTCCGTCTGCTTCGGTATCAACGTATGAAGATACATTTTGTTAAAGAAATTTTAACTCAAAGACATTTAGTATATAGTAATAGAGAACACTTGGAATCTATTTTGGTCGACTCCAATCAATTGATAACTTTATCAAATGAATTACTGAAGCATTCGATGTATACTCATTGACATATATGTCCTTGGTGCAATTTCTATTCCAAACCGACACATTTTACACCCCCATTTTATTGCATCTAGATTCAATTTAGGTTCAATCACACGTTATTTTATGTCGAAATGACTAAAATGTTCCGCGTTCTTCATGCCGTTGATAAAATGTTTAACAATAACCTGAGGGATATTAACAACCACATAAAAATGTAAATTCAATATTCATTTAGCGATTTTCATCGGAGTCAAATTGCGGTAAAATATATCCCTGCAAGTGAGCAGTAATAAAGAATAAATCAGTATTGCTCTCCACCTCCAGAAAACGAATTAACCACGCCCCGTTTGACTCGAACCAATCAGGCGACAAGAAACACTTGACGTCATTTAAATCTTTTCTTGTTCCCGTCTCTTCCACTCTCTTTCTCCTTTTTCCCAGCAATCTCTGTATCACGGTTGTACGCAACCGATAAACTAAACGAATTTTCTACTCTTCGCCGCGTCCAACTCCAGCGAAGTGTTAAATGAGAGAAAACATGCGAGACACTGCAGACAAACCGCGCAGAATATTAAAATATATCTTGGATTTATCCCCCTTAAATAAAACTTTACAAACCAGATGGTAGAAAGGAAGAAAAGGGGGAACACATTTTGTATGGGCTCGACGGCAGGACGATTGAATTAGGAAGATTTGATAAGAACAACTATGTACTACTAGACGAGTTAGTCACCGAGGCAGATAGCGTCGCAAACCTCTCGCATCGGGCAATGACATACGTGTTTAACCACACAGCCGTGCTTCTCTCTGCCCCATTTCATATTCGATATACGAGAACCCTCCTTCCCCAACTTTTCTCTTTTTTTTCAAATTATTAAAAAAGTGTTTCCTCCGGTGGCCATGCATATCTCCTTTTTTAACCCATAACCCCGTGTGAGTATTTATATCTCACTGGACTGTTCAGCAACCTGTGACGGAAGCTGGACTAACAGGTGCCCAACATGAGGGCAATTATTGTAACTAACCAAAATTTGGCAAATTTATGGGCTAACCTTATGGCATTTCACACAATAGGCGGTGTCACACAGAAAAATCCCTTAAAAAAAATTCTTGCTTCGTTAGAGGATTTTTAATTGAATAATTGATGACAGACAGCAATTAAGAGGATAACTAAAATCCGGATAACTAAAATCCGGATTTTGGGCCTCTGTGTGACACCGCCTAATAATAAAGTACCAAAAATAAAATTCAAAAATGTTATTCGGGCTCTTTTAAGTCCCTTTATGTGTTCGGCTCTGAACAAAAACTAACTAAATAGCGCTCTCGAGGTGGACTGCTCAAAATAATACAAAATAATAACAAAAATTTCACAAGCTGTTTCTTTCTTTCCTAGATTTATTTCAGTCTTTATAAATGTAAGACGATCGTAATAAGGAAAGTTCTATAAAAGGGTCCCATGATCAAATTATGATAAAGAAACATTTCATAACGTTGGATCAGTTTTATCTTACATTATGTTTAGTCCCCATCAATTAGCGTAAAAATCTTTTTTTTTCTCGAGAATACAAGGTATTTACTTACTTATTTATTATTTAACCAAATTCTGTTAACTTAATAGTACATTTTCTTCTTGTCTCTGTAAAGCGCTTAGAGACATTTGTATTAAGCGCTTTATAAAAGCGGAATATTGGTATTTAACATAGTTGTATGGACAGAGAACAAATCATAATTGATAAACTTAGATAGCAGTGAATTAGACGATATAAATTAGTTATTTTCAATTAAATGAACAATACGAAGATTATACATGCTTTTAGAAATGATCACAAAAAGGTTGCACGCATTGACCTTTTACCCCTACCCCTTTTTCTCACATTAGGTTGCGAAGCATGAGAAAAGGGATCTCCTCCTCCGATCCACTCACACCACCTTATCTCACAGTGGCCCGACTTCGCACATTCACAGGAGGAGAACAGTTTCCCACCGGAGATGGCGCGGGCAACCGGGCATGAAATTTGTTTCCCATGAACCTTTCCAACAACTACACCCCTTTTTTTAAACCTCGTTGGATGCCGAGTTTCAGCCTAACATGATTCTTTCCGCTCACTACATCCCCAGTGATGCCTAACTTTGTTGGGTATAATGAGGATGATAGAGTGTCTTTCCTAGTTGGTGGACCTCACAAATGTAAAAGAGAGATCGAATAATTGATTGACCTTGTCTCGAGAAAGCAAATAAGCATGATGATATTCTTACGAAACAACGGAACCTTGCAGAAGAAAAAAATATATATTGACTATATTGATTCCTATAGAGTCCAATTTGATATATAGTTCGTATAAAAAAGTATTCCTAATTTTGGAGAATTCCCATTTAAAAGTCATTACCTGTGTGACCATGAATTATATTTCATTTTTTTAAAGTAACTCATACTCCATATAACGATAAATTATTCATAACTGAGCAGCAGCTTGTTTTTATTGTTTAAATCCTCTTGGAACAAGCTTGGGTTGATGCAATGAATTTAGGTCAAAAGCCCTTACGCATTGGTATTTCAATCCGAAAACAATATCTGACTTAATCGCATCGATTTTGTGGATTTGAATAGGAAAGGTGACTTTTCAACTTATACTCAAGAAAAAGCTCGTTTAAAAGCAAAATGTATGATATTCTCTTTATCCTCATGACACAATCTTGGCTTCTCTTGCATCCCGTATGTAAGGTAAGCCTGATCATTGAGTCATTGTTCATGGACAGAGAGTAGTATGCATGTAAAATGACGCAATGGAAAAGTGTGCAGAGAAATGTTAGATATCATGAGACAAGAACTTGGTATGTGCTGTTTACAAATTATTAGGTTTTATAGTGGATTGCAACAAGGTTCCATGAAAGTTTGAAACATTTACATTTTGTTTAAAACAATAAAACAATGAAGCATGAAGCAGAATACACAATTGAAAGCCTAGCGGTATCATTTTTCTTTGTTCACGACAATGGTGATTATTTTCCAAATATAGCGAAGAAATGTTCACATTTTTTGGGAGCCCTCTGAATTTTGGGGAATGATGTTTGCATTCCTAATTTTTTACATTTAATCATTTCAACGCCAATGATTCTTTTACATTGTATTACATTTTCTGGGTTGATCATGTTCGCACATTATTTCTGAATGAATAATCGGTATATTCTTGTCCTCATCGACGCACACGATCTTTAAGGTGAGAACCATCGATAAAGGAGATGTGTTTGTGTGAGGGAGGGGGTAAGGGTTGCTGCACCTCCCTCATATTTTTTGTGTTGGCAAGTTTCGAGTTTGATAGCTAGTCAACAAAACACAACTAAATTGATCAATGTAATATGGGGAGCAAACTGCACGATTTTCAGGCGATATCGTTGGCAAATGACCGTGGTCCACCCCCCCCCCCCCCCCCTTCAAAATGGCACGACGACGCCCGCTTTACATCGGGAGGAATACCTGAAGCATAGAACGAAGGCGGGTTGCACTTTTCCGCGAGAATGGAATCTTGGCAAATTATTACATGATACGTCAGTTCTATGAATACGTTGACAATGTTTGATGGCCTGTAAGGAGATTCCTTGCTAACGTTTTACAAACTAGACGGATCCTCAAGAGATGGATACGAATTAAAGGCATCGTTTAACACTGTTAACATTTGAGATGCACGGCCCTAGGTGTTATCACTGTTTGTGATATGGTGTAATATTGAAATAAAGAAATCGCGCTTCGAAATGATCAAGAAGTGCCCAAAAAAAGTGGAAATTCTTTGAGTGACCGGTTTTACCATACTTGTTTTTCCCCAATAGATTGTAGTGTTATGAAAACCGTTAGGCAAACGCAAACTTTGGTTTCGATTTCCAATCATAAATATCTTGATAATCAGACAGGCGATCGGCTTGTAAAAGTCATGGGGTTCCTTACTGACCTATAGGTGTATTAGGATTGCTGCAGCATGAGCTAAATCCAGAAGTTTGTTTCAGAATCTGAAACAAAGTTACCGGATCCCTTTAAAAACAAATCTCTTTTAGCTAATATTTCTTTTTAACAGTTTAATATTCAAAATTCCGTTCTCGCGGAACAGAGCAACCCGTCTTCGTTTCCTGCTTCAGATATTTCTCCCGAGATAAAGCGGGCGTCGCCGTCCCATTTTGAAAGGGGGTGTGGACCACGGTCATTTGCCAACGATATCGCCTGAAAATGTAACACTTTAATATGCCCCATTCTAAATGGAATTGTAGTCATCGGTGGCAAGAAGATTTTTAAAGATTTAATCGGTGAAACTAAGCATGGAAAGGGGATGCGTTACACTATATGCAAGAACGTTATGACAGCATATGTTGGCTCCTTGAATACGTTGACAATAACGAATAATTATTTCTCACTGGGGAAGTTTTCTAGAATATTAAGATTTTTGATAATGCTTTAATGGAGAGATACCGGTCTCTGCACTGTGTTTGGATTTGAGTGTGACTACACTCTAAAAAAAAACTGCTCAATTTGAGTCAAAATGTTACTCTTTTGGTGGTCAAAAGGAAACCACCCGACTTTTGAGTAAACTTTACTCAGCATGTGTTGAGTAACAAATCTACCCATCTGTTGAGTAAAAATATTACTCAATAAAAGACTAAATCTCTACTCAGTTTGAATGAGTCAACTTTTACTCAATATTTACTCTTTGTTTAGCGGTTTCCTTTTTTACTCAGTACTGGGTAGAAACGTAATCAACTCATGTCGAGTAAGAAACTGCTCATGAGTTGAGCCAAATTTTACTCAATTAACGAGTACATGTTTTGACTCAAATTGTTTGAGCGATTTTTTTGCTCAAATATTGAGTATGTTTTCTGGGTAACGCTTAGTTGCTCAATCAATATTGAGTAAAAACATGTACTAAGTTAAGTACATGTTTTTAATCCATTAGGGGTGCAAACCGATGCAATAGCAGCACCTTTAGGGGTTCAATCCTGCACCCTTTAAAAGGTGCAATCCTGCACCCATCATCGAGGAATACTGGTAAAATTTGCTCGTACACAAATACATATTAAACATGCATGATGTTTCTTGGTTAGTAATCATATAATCAATATATCTATTGCTAAAACGTGAATGTAATTGTAACATGATCAGACAAAATAATATATTGGTTAATGATTGCCAAAGGAAAATACAAAATCAAAAAATTGATGTGCATTGTCATAATTTGCTTAACAAATCATGATAAATGTATTTTTATGTGAACACGTGGAAAGTAATCATGAATATGCATGCAATATGCAAACTTTTATTTTGCACCCTCTTTTGGTCGATAGGGTTCATTTTTGTGGGAAGGGTGCAAAATCTTATATTGCACCCTTTTTTTAACCCCTTTTCCTTCAATAGGGTTCATTTTTATGTAAAGGGTGCAAACTCTTATTTTGCACCCTTTTTGCACCTTTTTCTGAGTGTATCTCAGTTCTTTCGCATCTTTCTGCACGCGCACATGCATGCACGAGACATGCACATGACGGACAATGAAAGAGTACAAAATATCCAGTTCCTTAGGTAGACAAAGGAACATACAGCTGCTATTATGTAAAAATGTGTAGAACAGGTGTCACATGCATATTGACAGCTAGTTGCACTTTCCATCGATCCAACTTTCACTCGCACCTGAGGTAAATTCGGGTAAGAGATCAATGTTGATTTATTTATCACCTGCCGCAGCGTAATACCCAACCGTAGTTTACTCAAAATTGATGCAAACGAAATTCGTACTCAATGTTGAGTCATTGATTTACTCTTTATCGAAGGTAACAAATTACTCGGGTGACGAGTACCACTAAAATCAAGGTCTTACTCCAGCTTGAGTACTGAATTGCTCATTTTGTTACTCAACTTGTTTTACTCGGCACAATTTACTCGCTGACATTAAGAGTGTAAGAAATATATTTTTAGTTTTACATTTGTTATGTTTCTATTCGTTCAGTATTCAATACATGATACTTTAAAAACACGTGTGGCAACAATTAACAATTTTATTTATTTATTTATTTATTTATTTATTTATTTATAATCTGTTGACAGGGTAGCCCATTCACCAACGAGTAGTGGTCTTCCATGGGGCCCTGAATGAACATATTTACATCGTTTATAACATTTTATACAGGACAGTTACAAAAATAATACTCGTTTGCAAAATAAACAAATATCATTAACCTAGTAAACAGTAATGTCAACAGGAAAATATTAATTAAGTCACAATTATGTGAATAAGTCATGTAAATATTACAGAACATGCACGTAGTGTATGTTCGGCTGAGCCATTCACAAATTACAACTTTGTTTAAACAATCTCTTAAATGATTTGACAGAGAAAGCCGTTCTCAACGAATTATCTAGCTTATTTCATTCAAATATGGAAGAAACAATTGGGCTACACTTATAACAATCAGTGTGAAATCTAGGCACACGTAAACATCCACTGTCTATTTGCCTTGTATGATGCTCATGTACATCATTATGATTGATTAACAATGTAGTTTTTTCTCTCTCTCTCCTTGATTACCTTGGAGTCAGATAAAAACATTAACGCATGCATAATAGATATTTCGTTCCTTTAATTTCAAAATTCTACATTACATGTAGAAATATATCTTTATCACCAATCGGCTCTAAGATAATGTAATACCGATTCCTCGAGAACGATTTCATATTCATGTAGATGTTCATCATTTCATCGCATTTCAAAAAAATTCTCTTAGTTGAGATGTATTTCTTTTGATTTCTGCCTCGATTCTTTTTTCTTGCTTCTCGATATAACGGATAATCACAGGGAGGGTAGGAATAGGCGTAAAAGCTCCGATTTCAAGAAGCCCTGCAGCGAAATATACAATTGAATAGGAGGTCCCGGGTGTCTTCTCGCTAATCGTTCCTCCCGGGAAGGTTCGGCGAAGAAAACACGGGTGGAATGAATACTTTAAGATTGCTGACCCGGTATCACGTGAAACGTCCATTTTTAGTGGTTGCCTGTAGCATTTTGCATTGTTATTTATTCTTACGATAGCTTTAAAGTGATTAAGTGAAGTCATTGACAAAGAAAATCATGAAGGCTTGTGAATCCGATGTAATATTCTTAAAGGACAATTTCCTCTAGTAGCCATGTCAACTTTCACGAGATAGTTAATCGAACCACGATATATGGAAATGATGGAAGGTGGAGAAAAAGGGGGTACTTGTTTAATTGCCTCCATGTCTTCTTTGTCATTCTTTTCTCTCTTACTGTATTTAAAGTTGTTTGTTCAAAGTAACACCGTACATGTAATAATATTTCTTGATATGTTCAATTTAATCTGCTGCAGAATACTTATTGTGCCGACGTAAACTATTGTATTAGTTACTTAATCCACATCTATAGTACGGTTCTAAATCGTATACGTAATTGTTAGAATGACGTTCCTACGCTTGTATTTTGACAGTTTATTATGATGTAGTTATCTGATTTCTTAGTTAAACAAGCAATATTAGCCTTGAGCTGCATATTACCAATTCAATTCAGTTTAATTTAATTGAACAAGATCGAAGGCAGATTCCTGTTTTTTCTTTTACTCCTTCTTCCTTTTCTGTGGCGTAATGTGATTCCAGCCATGGGTTGGGGATGGGGTTTGTTTTCACGTTTTTTACAAATATACAGTTGCCCCAAAATTGTCATAATCTCTCCTTACCTCCTTCTAGAACTTAAGTGATCGATCTTTAGAGTCCATTCAACAATATAAAGTTCTTAGAAGCACTAACCTTTCTCGATCAAAACTAAACTATAATATCACAATCATTAATTACAGGAAAAGAGGTAAGTACACAAATTATTGCAACTTTATAGGCCACAGCGTGCAACCGAGTGGAGACTTTAGTCTGGGTGAGGGGAGGGGGGGTGTCTTGACATTTATTAATTCTTTAAAAAGATGGTTTATAGTCCCGCCGCGGCACTAATGTCCTTTGGCAAGACATTAATCTACATTTGCCACACTCAACCCAGGAGATGTAAATGGGTACCTGGCAGGAATTGATTCCTTGAAATGCTAGAGCGCCGCAGTGGCCGTCTTGCTAAAGCCAGAGTAATAGCAATCGGGGCAGCGCCAGGAGCGTCACAACGTGTCAGACATGTGCGCTATATAAGAAGCCACCATTATTATTATTATTATTAATTATCGGTCAGCTACTGATCTCCCCTTTATATATATATTTATTTATTTTAAATGGTTTTAATGTTGATTCTGATGTTCAATTATTTTATGTTATTTGCCTTAATATTCATCTATTCTCATCAAACATTATACTTGTGGAGAACTTGTCTCATACAAGGCCATGAGGCTTTTCTTTAATCCATATTCATTTCTTTTTAATCTTTCTAAGGCCGGAGCATTAATTTAAAATGTATATCATTTCCTGTGTTAAATTATGGTAGATAGTATGTATCTATTTGTAGTAAATATGTAGTTTATTTATATTTAAAATGAATAAAACAATTTAAAAAACGTAACCTTTTCACATTCTTTTTGCAAAATGTTCATTCCATCTTCCATTTGTCTCTCATTGTTTTTCTCTTTCTCATCACCCTTTTGACCAGCTGATACGGGGTACTAGTTTCCTCCGGCGTTACGTCAATATAACTTTTCGCGAATTTAATGTCTATTTGTAAATAAATATTTTTATTATACTTGAAATGAATAAAACAATTGATAAGAAATGTTTTCACAGATTCTTTTGTTAAAATTATTTGTCCATCTCCCAGTTGTCTTTCATTGGTTTCTCTTTCTCGACACCCTTTGGCCAGCTAATACGAGGGTGCTCCTTTCCTCCGGCGTTACGTCACACTGTAACCTTTTACGAATAAGGTATGGCACTGTTCTTGTGTAATGCTTTAACATATCTATCATTAGAACGCATGCTCCAGCTTTGGGGACTCTAAAGTTAAACGATTTCTTATTGCTCTGGGGTTGAAAACACTTGTTGATCGCAGTATTGTCTGATGTGATGTCTTCACCCGAGGACAGTTACCACACAGCGAGAAACACGAATAGTTTTTACTTCGGGAGAAAAAGGGACACATTTAGGACGGCTTACAAATTCGGTCAAAATGCTTGTAAACAATTCGCCTTAAACCTCTTTCAATTTACGATATGAGAAAATTCAATGCGTCAACTGAATTCATAAATAGAATAGACGTAGGGAAATGTTTAAAGATAAGCTTTGAAAAGTACGAGCCTAATGGACTTTAATATTAAATTCCGAGGTCAAATTGTCCTATTTGAAAGAGATTTATGCCCCGGAAAAATCATGTTGATCTTTTTATCTAAACCCGAAATGCCCATATTTGTGTAATTGTATGTTCTTCTGCAAATTCTCTCCATTTGCACAAAATTGCAATATAGCCTAACTTAATTTGTAAAGGCATAAAAACATACACGGTGAAAATCCAGAAAATCATCTTTAGATATAATGGGATTGCAAAATCCAAATTGCTTATTTTCCCCACTTTTTAAAAATATAACCCATTTTTCAAAGTTTCAAAATCATTTGAAGTACCTTTTTTTTAAATGTTTGCATGAAAGAAATTTTCGCAAAATGTAGACGAACGGTGCTATGTCAGTAGTGATTCAACTTTCTTGCGGCATGAAACTTTTGCGCATCTGAACTTTTTAAAAGTCGGTTATTCTGGTTATGTTTCTGTATTAAGTTCAGTCTAAAAAATAACATTCTGAGCCATGCCTTGCGGAGTTCCTCTTAACATTTCAACTAAAATCCCTTAGTTCCAGATAAAAGTCCCACGTCTTTTAAATGGATTTAAGTGTATGAGTTCGCCTATAGTGCTGTAGGGTAAGAAAGCAAAATATTTAGAACAAAAAGCACTTTATTGCTACCAATCGTTTCATCCAGTGTAGTAGCTAAAGGGGGACACGGGGGCACGTGCCCCCTCCCCAAATCGAATAAAAATGGGCGGAAGCGATGGGAGAGATGACGGAAAAAAAGAAAAAGAACGTGAGATAATATAAGAAGATTGCTCGAAAATGCTCATCAGAGATTATACTTTGTATATATATTTTATTTATACCTATTTTTACTTATTCTTTATTGCTGTATTGAATTTATGTTCATGATTTTGTGATTATTATTATCATTATGTATATATTTTCTAAACTATAGTTCCGCATTATGTTTAACAGGGCCTCGTGGATTTATTGGAGATAATGATTTACCCTGTCTAAATATCATAAATAAATAAATAAATGAATACTATATATTATGGGAATCAATAATGTGGGGACAACAGTCTCAAGTGATATCGATAAAATGATTTGGAGTGATCAGATCTGCGTCCTTCATGTACTGTACAGCAGAGAAGAAAGATAAATGGAAATATTACTGATAGATAGAAGACATAAAGGAAAAGAGACAGAGTGAGTGTGTATGTCAGGCCGTTTCAGTCTAAATGGCAACATGGTAGAGGTGTTGTGGTCGAGTGGACCCAGGTGAAGTAAATGGGTACCTGGTAGGAATTCATTCCTTGAAACGCAGCGCGCGTAACAGCTGTACTGCTAAAGCCAGGGTAATTATGCTGCATTATTGTAGAGTGACTTCTGCATAGGAAGTGTTAGGCGCTATATAAGCAAGGATAATTATTATTATAACATATTCCATCTACAAAGGGGCATGGGGTATTTCCCCTCCCGTAATTGTTAATCTGCCCCATCAACATTTCACCATTTAGTTCAGCGTTTTTCAACGGGGGCGACTGAAGGTAATATTAGAAACAAATTTTGAAATAATGTCAACTTCTGGAAACGAAGTATCAAAAACCGCAAAATTCCGAAATATATATCACCTTCGGCATTTTTATGGCCAAATAATATTTCTGAGATAGTAGCCTAAATTATCTTTTGCCTTGCTCGCTGTGCTTTACTAACATTTTTCCAAGAGAGAAATAAAAGTGCATTGCTCGCTCGCAATATTAAGGATCTGGATAGGGCCTCATAGACCTCACGTGAAAACATGACTCCACATATGTGTACGAGTGATGGAAAACTAATCTTCTCTGATGAATTTTGGATTAGGGTGACGCAAAACTGTTAAGCTCCTGATAAGGTGCCGTGATTGAAGATGGGTTGAACAACGCTGATCTAGTAAAGTAAAGACTGGTGCCCACCCACCCACCCCCTCCCTCCCTCCCTCCCTATGACTAAGCCCACGTTACTGAACTGGTTTCATCTCCGGCTTAACATGACTCCCAGGTCAAATTGCAGTTCTGATCTAACCATCCTTCAAGGATGCCGAGTTAACCTGTTTTTCTTGCATTCTGTTAGTTCTGCTCGTGTTTTGGTATGGTAATGTAATAAATATACTGTCATACCGCGATGGAGAGGTTGTATAATGTGGTATATAGGAAAGGGTTCACACGATACGGTAATCTTATGTCAGATATATATTTTTTGAAGATTACTTTGGTTAACTTTTGTAATGATTGAAAGCATACTTACCACAAACTTGTTACCAGACAAAATTACCATATTTCATGCCTTTCATTTGATTGCATACTTACCTATCAATAAACATATATGTTATCCATAACTCAGAAAATGAAAATGTAAAATGTAATTTATGGATGTACTACTAGTGTCCTCCCTGTCGAAATTGTATTGTTTCCATTATTTTTGGTTTGTCTGATATACACTCTCATCCTCAGCAATATCTTATCTCTCTCTCTCTATCTCTCGTTTTATCTCTCTTTTTCTCTCCCTTTCTCTTCCTCTGTCTTTCTCTCTCTCTCTCTCTCTCTCTCACACACTTTTCCTGGACCTCCTGTGCTGTCTGCACTATTTTCCTCCTTACCTCTCTTCTATATTTCTCTCCAGCCCTTTTGTTCTCTCTTCTCTCTTATTTCGAACAATCTTTTCATATATGTCATTTTATGATGATTGTGGAATAGATTTAAGCAACTGTTAGCTGTTAAGCCAATTTTAATAATTTGTATATAGGTGTTCAATGATTTACTTTGAAAATCAATTCACTGTGTGATGTGTCTAAATACGATTTGCTATGTCTTTGTTACAAAGAACACCAATGCCCTTCCTTAAAGATGGTGGACCCCCTTCCCCTACCCCTCCCCTCTGATCGGACCCACTCTACGTCACTTAAAAAACCTGAATAAAACATTCCTCTATAATCTATGAAATGTTGTTTCCGAAATGCCAGAAAAAAAAAGAAAACGGTGCATTCAATTGTAACAACAAATCAACACATTGAAGAGTAATAAAATCCATGTTCCTTTTTTCACTCGACTGCGTTGTCATGGTTACACCATTAACCCAGATTGGCGGGGAAACGAACACTTGATAATTATTTTGCGACAATTCAATGAAAGCCTCTTCTCAAGGACATTATAAGGGGCTTGTGTCTCGTCCGTCAATTAAGAAAAAGAAAAAAAAATAGGTATTTTTTGTTGTTCTTGAAACTATTGTATTTCTCGTACTACGCACCTCAAATCAATCACAATTGTATTCTCAAATTGCGCGTGAAGAAAAAATTATAATGAATTTCAGAATTTCGATCACATCGCCTTTCAAATCAATGATTGTTTGTCATATTGGAGAATAATTTATATCTTTCAAACTGATGATAGAAGGAAATGGCAAAATATATTGCAGTGATAGGCGACGTGCTTGGTAACAACTTGGGATTTGCAATATAATAACACACAACGGTTTGTTTAATCAAAGGGAACTTGAAGCTACTAGGTGTATATGAAAACATGTTTATCAAATAGGTACTGAAATAAATAATTGAAAAAAGGCGAGGCAAAAACCCGTCATATATTGAGTAAATCGTTCACATAAAGGGAGATATTATTTAACCTAAATGTGAAATTGACATGTAAGTCACAAATTTAAATCTCAGATGCAAGATTCTAGAGAATAAAGCTCTTTAGTCAAGCTCTTATCAAAACTATTACAATTTAGACTGACTTTGACAAAAAATTGTAAACCCCTAGAAATTTCGGGTTAAAATCATTTTTCAAAATATATTCTAAAAAACGCAATGTTGATTGATGCACCATCATCATGTTGTCCAGTGTTGGCCACAGATGGCGTCAAGCAACTCTTTGACTTCAATATTTCATTGACACTCCCTGGCAGCATCTTAATAGGGTTTCGTCCCAATGATGTTTCCCTCTCGTGAAATTGTACATTTTAGATCAAAAACATAAGACAGACAAACAGAAAACAGAAAAATGCCATAGGAGAAAATCATCAAATCTAAATTGTAATGCAAATGCTGATACACTGTGAATACCGTAGAAATATGAATTATAATCATCGTGTAAACATGATGCACACAGGGTTCATGTCGTACGTTTGAGTTGTAATCTTATCATTTACTGTTTACTACAAAGGCATACAAATAACTCGTTGGTGTGATTTGATAATAACATTTTTCATCGTTTATTGTCTTACAATTGTGAAGTAATTTACCACAATCAACTAGCTTTTTATGCTGGTTGGATTACGCACTGAATGCATACTCAGTAACAATCCAGTAATAATTGTATGTAGCTATATTTATTTGATACAACGTGATGGCTCAGTGGTAAAGCAGTGGTCTCGCTACCGGGAGGTTCGAGGTTCGAAAACAAGTCGATGCGGTATAGTGCCCTTTGGTAAGGCATTAATAATAATAATAATTATCCTTGCTCAAATAGCGCCTAACACTTACTTTGTCAGAAGTCTCTAAGCGCTCTACAATAATGCAGCATAATTACCCTGGCTTTAGCAGTGCAGCTGTTACGCGCGCTGCGTTTCAAGGAATAAATTCCTACTAGGTACCCATTTACTTCACCTAGGTGGAGTGTGGCAAATGTATATCAATGTCTAGCCAAAGGACATTAGTGCGGCGGCAGGACTCGAACCGCGGACCTTGTGATCGACAGTCCGGCGATGTTAATCCTCATTACCAAGGATTTAAAACCGTAGGACTTCTTGTTGCTCATACAAACACGCACATGCTTCCTTAGCAGTCAGGTTTAACAAACCAATTACAAATACAATGTAATTTAATATAATTAAATACAATACAATACAAAACATGAAATGGTTCTCTACTTTTCTACATCGTATTGTAATACTAATAAGTTATACTAAATTGACTATAGTTATTGTGTGTATGTGTTTGTGTACTAAATAGTGTATTAAATTGTTGGAACATAGACTAATTGTCCACCTAAAGGGGACTTAAATAATCTAATATTAAATGTATTCCAATAGACGGTAATGATCTGAAAATCTCCCTGCTAGCACATGACTATACATGTTTCATTGATGGGTCTCTTCTTTCTCTTAATTCATTATTTGATACCATTGGTAAATTTTCCGTTTATTCGGGTTGTAAACTTAACTTAAATGAAGCAGAAGCTATATGGATTGGCTCCAAACGGGGATCTCTACAACAGCTATTAACTGAAACGGGTTTAAAATGATACAAAGAGTAGTTTAAGACATGTGGAATACACTTTTCTTTGAATACTAACCGTTTATTCGACCTTAATTATAAGACAAAACTTAAGTCAAATGAAAATACTCTGAATCGTTGGCGCGCTAGAAATGTATCCATAGTTGGGAAGATCTGTCCTTATTGTCGCTTCAACTTCTATATGCGTTATGTATTTAGATACCAAAATCCTTTTTCTAAACATTGAATACAATTTTGTATAGGTTCATATGGAATGGGGGCATTGAAAGGGTCAAAATACAATTCATGTGTAATGATGTTTCTTTATGTGGTTTAAGGATGAATTGACCTCTATTCATACGCTTTAGCTCAGAAGAAGTCTTGGGTTAAGATGCTACTAGACGATAATTATATAAGCTTATGGAAATCTATTGAGCTTTTATGGAAGGCTCATGCCCCTGATCAAATTTTATTTGCAGGATGTTACCTTAACTTTAACGCTACCGATATTTTTTGCTAATATGCGTATTTGTTGTTTCTAATATTTATTAACCTTTTTATCACTCATAACCAAAACCAAAAAAGGCGTTGAATGATTTCCCGGATGTGTTGACGTTATAAATCAACAGGAAACCCTGTATACCAAGTACTCAAACGTTGTATTATAGAGAGGTATTATTTATCGTAACACAAATGTCCTCCACCGCTTTACCTGTCATAATATTAATAAGCCATTGTGTCCATTACATGACTGATGGGTAACCCTTCAATCCAAATACATGCTTAAGTTCAGAACTAGACTTCTCTGGTAAGGCATTAACCAGCGTACGCCATTCCCGACCCAGGTGCGATAAATATTCGCAAGAATTCCAGGCTTGAGTGCCTTATCATGAAAGCTCTGCTAAAGGCGTGGTAACAACATTCCCTTGTTTTATTGTATGCACAATATGTTTTTAAACCAGCTGTGCGGCTACTATAACACGTATTTCTAACTCTAAATTATCTTCAATGTATTTTACTTAAGATTAATTTCATCATGTTTTTACAATTTAATCACAGAATTTTCATCATATGTCAATATTCAATGAAATGTGATCACTACAACTTACGCATTCTTACAAATATTTTGCTCTCTCTCTTACCAAGGACAGAAAGCCAGTAATTGCTACGAATTTAAACATTATTGTCATGAGTTTTGCGGTGTAGTTACAACGTTAATCCAAATCGATGCGATAGATTTCAGTATACCGTCCTAGGATTTTTTTTAATGTCAAAAGTTACATTTTCAAATGGAGGAAATACAATTTCCTATTTGAAATCGATGGACTAGAGTTCTTCCAACGTTTATAAAGCGAGTGAATCGCTCAGTCACCATGATCCGTGTGATTCTCAGGTAGAAATGATATGCAAAAAGCGGTATTTATGTTACAAATTGGACTGAATATACGGAGTTTGGGTGTATAATTGAGCAGGAACGTTCGTGAGCATAGCCCGGAGTACTTCAAACGTAAACCTAAGATGAAATCTCGGGGTTTTACTGGGTGGTGGGGACATCGAATTTGAATTTTCAATCTCTCGACTCAACTGCATTATCTTGGTTCCCTTTCTCGATGAGCTGAAAATCCAAGATTCTGTCGACTGATCTCTATTGCCCGGATGCAACGTGGGTTGCAATTTGGAGTCAAGGTGGAAATGTTTGTAGGCATAATTCCATGAAACAACAAGGAATACGTTGGTCTAAAATTCTTACCACTCTCTTTGCGTGTGTAGAGCATCGATACACCAGTATTAGAAAGGAGAAGGAGGGGGGGGGGGGGGAGGGAGATTGGTGCATACCATTTTAGTAAACAAAGTCTATGCAAGAAAGGCCATTCGGCGTAGATAACAACATACCGATCTGAAGAGAGAGAGAGAGAGAGCGAGAGAAAGAGAGAAATTGGGGCAGGAACCATACAATATTTTATGCAACAGAGGCCATGTGACGTAAATAATAACATAATAATCGGAAGAGAGAGAGAGAGAGAGATGGGGAAAGAGGGCTGTGATTGGTAGAGAGGAAGAGAGAGAGAGAGAGAGAGAGAGAGAGAGAGAGAGAGAGAGAGTGACATAGGGGGCAAAGATAAATACGAGGAGAAAGTTAGATCAAATGAAATGAAGTGAGAGAAAGAGTAGGAAAGAAAGAGAGAGGGGGAAGATATCATAAAACGAGGTACGCAACAGAGGCCATCTAACATAGATAAACATATATTTATTTGTTTGGGAGAGACAGATATATATCCAGAGAGAGAGATAGACAGAGTGAGAAAGACAGAGAGAGAAATGGAGGGATAGAGAGATAGAGAGTGGGTAACCGATGGAGAAATACAGACTGAGGTAGATAGATTAATAGAGAAGATGGGGAAGAATGAGAAATAGATAATCTAGAAAGAAAGAAAGAAGGGGGTGAAGGAGAGAAGGGAAGAAAATTAATATGGTGTTATCTAAGGTAGATGGGAACACACCTATTCTGTTTTTGTTCATGAAACAAACTTTAAAGTGACAGTGATTTGAAGAGAATACTAATACGGATAAAGAAAAAAAAGAGAGAGAGAGATATATAAAAAGAGAGAGAGAGAGAGAGAGAGAGAGAGGGGGGGTGAGAGTTGGGAAAGGGGGTGTTAAAGGGGTATGGGGATGGGGTAGGCGCGGATTCAGCCGGCGGCAGGGGAGGTGGCCAATCTAAAAAAAAGAGGTAAAATTACACCTTTTTTTCTCCAGGGGGAGGGGGGGGGCTGGATCCGCCACTGGGATGGGGTATGGGAATGGGGAACTATATATTGGGCAATGTGGAGCTATCTCACTTAGATGAGAACATGTTGATCTGTTATTTGGATTATCGACTGTTTACAGTTCCTGCCAGTAAATACACTAACTTCATGCCAACATGTTAGAAACATGAAGATAGGAGAGATAGAGAGAGATAGACAGAGAGAGGGGAGAGATAGGGGGAGAGTGTGAGAAAAGGGGGGTAGATTAGTCGAGATGAGAATGCATTGAGCTCATTCGACAATCTCTTCACTTTGCTCAAGTCAGTTTAATCACAAACTTTGTGTTTGGCAGAGTACCAGCAACTGTGAGTGAGAGAGAGAGAGAGAGAGAGAGAGAGAGAGAGACTACAATATCAAAGCATTTTACACAAAGTAGGCCTTTTTTTAACCGCCTACTTTCATCTGACTCTAATTAAATCTTTTCTGGATTTTTCCTACTTCATGAATCCCACAGAGCAAACCGCACTCGACCCTTTTCTGATTGTCCCAGTTACAAGGATCCTTTTCTGTTTCAAACATTTCTTTTCAGTCGATAAAAGTTGGATTTTCCTGATGATTTATCATGTGAAGTAGACATGTCTGAAGGTCAATTATGTGAGGATGATCTCCAACACGATTATCAAGCGTACTATGAGAATGAAGATACCGGAATAATCCGGCCTGAGGTCTAATGCAGCACGTTGATTTCCATGTTACCTTACAAGCATTTTTGTTAGAAAGTGAGTCAATTGGACTTGATTCATTTGAAGCAAGACCATCTGATATATTTCAGTTAATAAATAGCAGGATGCGAACAATTTAAAGGTGCTGTGAGCTTTTTCCATCACCTCATGTGGAATATTAAACAAAAGATATGTGAGAACTCGTCTTCAGTGCCTGAACCTCAATATATTAAAGATATCTCGTGAGCTGACCACGCCCAAAACAAATGGTTATAAACCATGTGTCCACGGATTCGTACGATCGCCTGCGAGGTCGTTGTGTGGTGTGCTCCCTGTCAGTCAGTGTCAGACGTCACTTTTCTATTATCACTTTGAAGTTTTTTTTCAGATTAATACAGTATAAAATCATGAAAATTCATCGTAATAGATGGAAGAAACATCAACGCATAGGCTATTGCAAGTATCTTATGATGAAAATGTAACTATACAAGGACATACGTTTTTATTTGTTGAAATGTCATGATAAAGTGGTCCATTCACTTGACTCTCAATCCATGGATCGAGGGTTCGTATCACAGCCTGTCATTAATAACTTTCCTAAAGGCAAGACATTAATCTACATTTTCCAATGTCCACCCAAGTAAAATTACTGGGAAAATAATATTGCAGGGCCCACAGGTAGAAAAGCATCAAGGTCGACCACTCTTTCCTGGATAAACAACATAATAATACTGTATTGTTATTACTACTATTACTATTATTATTATTATTATTATTATCATTATTATTATTATTATTATTGTCATTAATATTATCATTATTATTGTCATTGTTATTATTAATATTATTACCATTATTATTATTGTTGCTGTTGTTGGCGTTTGTGTTTCTTGTGTGCTTTATATTCCAATGGTCATTGGGCAGATCCTTTATCAGGACCCAAATTAGACCAAGGCTTGTGAACAGTACTAAGAGACATCATTTTTTGTTAGCGACTATGTATTTCCCATGAAATATACGTAGATAGACTCTTTCAACGTGAGAAGGAAAATAGATTTAATACTCCAAGATGTATTTTTCCGCCATGTGTTTCCCTACATATCTATGCATAAATCAACTAGAAAAGTAGAGACATTTTAAAAGGTTAAACAGTGAAGGTACAGTTAATGAACCGTGACGGTTGCCTAATAGACAGCTTGACTAATGTTATGCATACTTTGTGTTAACAAACTTTTTCTTGGCTAGTAAAACTTGCCAGAGCATTTACCCTCTATTAGTACACAAAGAATACACAGCAGTGAGGGTATTAGTAAGAAATACCAACACAAGGTACTTTTGGAACAGTCTAACACGCCCGAGGCGGTAGCCAAGGGTGTTTGGACTGTTTTGAAGGTACCGAGTGTGGGTAATTTTACTAATAACCGAACAAAATGATGTGTATAATTTTTTTTTGTTTTTTTAATAAAATTATGTGTATTATTTTTGTTATAAGATTATATTTTTTTATTTTGATGAAATGATGTTTCATAACATAATTTTACTAATGACCGGTCATTAGAATTGACGCGTTAGACTATTAAATGCCTGGTCACGTTTACGCTTACAACCAATCATTTGATTAGGATCCACGTCATCATCTTATACCAGCAACTAAAGTATGCAAGGCGGAGTCCATCTAAAGAGATATCACTTGTTATAACAGGTGAATGAAATGGCTGGTAACCAGGGGAAAGGAAGTGAAACATGCATTGATTCAATACAGTAGTAAACGTGTCTATTACATGCCAAGGATGATGACATTTTTTTGAAAGAGTCTTTTTCCGTAGTGATCTTTGAAAAGAGATGCTGAAGGCTCATCAGCATGAACCGTAAAGTAGCATACATTTTCTACATAGACCATTCGTGTCATTATTGTTATAGTAGATTATCGGCCAATTTTCCTTAGCTTGCTTAAGATCCAAATGTTAGAGCAATTCGTTAAAATTGAACAGATACTAATATAATTTGAGTGAGGTAGAAGAATATATTGCTCGAGCTATGACAATAATTGGACGAGTCAAAGGCGAGTCTAATATTGTCATAGTGAGAACAATATATTCTTGTATCACACGAAAACAAAGCTATACAATATTATTATTATTATACAATACAATATTATCATTATTTATTATTATATTATTATCTATATAAGGCTTTCAAATGGTACAATAAATCATTGCATTTAATATCTTTAGCGCAGTACCGGGATGACTGATCAATATTTTGTTCGTATTGCTCAGTCATCCCGGAACTTCAACTACACCAAAACATAGCAATATTTACCGAGGTAAGTCATATTTTGTTATTTCGCTAGTCAATCTGATATAGGTATTAATGTAAGATGCTCTGTGTACTGGATACGTGAAAAATAAACAGCAAAATATCATGGCATTATATTCTTTCTTCGAACGGTTTCTTTTCTATGAGCACGATGAGAGTACATTAAGCATCAATCTCGCGGCCCCTTGACGGTCCTCCTGAGGGCAACGCCATCGCCAGGTAGCGGACTTGATGAGGGCGAGGTGGCGATTGAATAATCGGAATTAGTCTGCTCCGTGGCCTAGTGTAAACATGTGCAATGACATGGGATAGAGATAAATGTCATGCACTAATTGAATCTTCCTCTTCGCCACAACTTGCGGCAAAAAAAACGAACGCTGTGACGGAATGAAACCCAGTCGATTGACTTCTTTCTTTCTTTCTTGGGTATTTCTCCTTTTCTGACATGCCGGAGATGGTTTGTATCTTTACCATTTTTTCCATTTCCTAGTCCATTTTCTAGGGACGTCACAACATGGCACAACCTGTATGAATGCAAAATTTAGAGCGTGTGAGCTGAAAATAGAGAGAGAGAGAGAGAGAGAGAGAGAAAAAAAAAAGAGAGAGAGGGCAAGAGAGAGAGAGAGAAAGAGATGAAAGGATGGAAAGAGTAAGAAAATAAGAACGATAGTGAAGAGGGATGGAAAAAGGGGAAGCAGGAGATGGGGAAAAGAGAGAGAGAGAGATAGGGGAAGGGGAAGATTCACTTTTATTAAATATTTATCACAGAAAATATAATTCACTATGAAATACTTTTGGTCCATTTATATTTTGTTTTAATACGAATTTTTAAAATGGTCATACGATGTGCTATAAATGAACACTGAACCACAGAAATCAGAGCATCATTAGGAATCACCCAAAAGTCTCACACTGTAATTCTTCGTCAACATTTTGATGACATTTCAAACGACACGAATTATTTCCTAACTGCGGAAAGTATTTATTATCAAAACATCGGTAATGACGCAAAAGTTCGTGTTCTCTTAATAATATCTCATTATATTGTCCGGCTGTCTCCGTTATGTTCTCAGTAGACACACATGGACCATGACAAATTACTTTAGAAGCAGTAATTGCTGATCGAATGTTTTTGCCCTGAAGCGACGGTGCTGCAGAAAGGGCATTGTGTGATGTTGCTCATGGGATGGTGAAACTCGACGACATTCGACACAGTTCGAGTCCAATAAATACATTAAATTGTGATAGTGCTCCAAAGTCGACAGCTTAAAAAAAATTATGCGCGACTGTGAAATAATAATGAAATGATAACAATTTCGTTTACACATGGAACCCTCATCAGCATCGTTGCTGTTCTTCAAAAGGGGCCTGCAATTATTGTTACCTTAGCAATTGCCAAGTAACCTTTTACACCTGGGTGGGGAGTAACAAATGTGAATTAATGTCTTGGCAAAGGACGTTGGTGCCGGGTTGGGATTCAAACTCTCAACCCTTAGATTGAGAGTGAAGTGAATGAACCATTAAACCACGGCGCCTCCACACATCTAGGGTATAGCGAGGCAATGTATGTTTGTTGCATTCACAATAATCTTCAAATCGGTGAATGTTACGGTAAGGGAAATAGACTTATTTGTATTTCATACTTGGAGAAATATCTATGACTTCAACTTGCGGTACAGGAAATCCAAATTCTAGAACTATTTTGAGAGAAGATTTGATATACAGAGAATCTCATCTTCATACTGGTTTTTGTCCAGACAACTTACATAAATCTCTTTTCAATAGCCTCTTTGTCACTTATCAATCAAAACATAACTTGCGATGCTATTATTAGATGCAAAAATATTTCAACAGAGGGATTCATTTTTCAAAACTTCCCCATCACGGTTAGGATCTGACTGTTTGCTCATTCTATCACTTTTTCCCTCTCACCAAGATCCACTTTTGAACAGAGATTGACCAATCTGGTTCCAGTTAATAAGATGTGGCTCATGTTTCAATGTTGACAAGCACAGAACAGAAGGATATGTGCCTGATACAGAATTGGCCAAACTTTGTGTTTCGATGGCTCTGCTCAGTCTAAGTACAGATGTGTAGTTGTTATCATAATTGGAAAGAAGAATTGCAGTATAACACATGCTCCAGGAACATTATTTGAAACTAATCAAACTCTTATTTTAACCCAGGAACAAGCACTAAACTTAAAGGGAGATGTTTGTCACTTTCCAGGTGTAGTACTATAGTAGGTCATAGTTCGCTGACACCAGACTTGGTGAAAATGCCATTAACTCATAGCCTGCCATGAGGCTGCATGCACGCTACCTATTGAGTGCCATGTGCGTGCGTGCACACTTTCGTAGTAGCGGTTATTGTTCATGCTCATTGGGCTGTGCTGTGTGTTTTGCATTCGCCATTCATAGAACTATCGCGTTAATTAGATTATCTCAAAAACAACCTGGCACAATGGGTATTAGCCCTGTGGCACGATAAGAGTTAATGGGTGTACAACTCTCACACACAGCAAACCCGCAGTCCTATCACGAACTATCCCTGAGTCACTCGGATAGTCTTTAATTGGGGGGAAAGTAAGATGACTTTTCCATATAAGGCGATTAGTGTAAAACATAAAGCATTACACAAGGCATATAGGTATAAAATAATTATAATAGATCAAATTTATAACGCGCCTAATACTTTGTTTCTAGGCGCAGTATATATTATAACTCCGGTCATCTGATTCAGGCTTACCCGTACACAGTGTATGCCATCCCTGCTGGAAAGAACACACTCATTCACACTCATTCACAGTGTGAAACACAGTGTGAAAACATAGCTCACACTGTGAACACAGTGTGAACACACAGTTCACACTGTGAACGGAGTGTTTTCACAGTGTGGACACCTTCACAATGTGGTAAACCACACAGTATTCACATTGTGAAATTCGATTTCACAGTGTGAATGTACCCGCTCACAGTGTGAAAATGATTTCACAGTGTGACCAAACTGAAAAATATTTCACACTGTGATAAATAGATTTTCACAGTGTGAATACCTTACGAGATACATTTCACAGTGTGAACAGTAAATTTCACAGTGTGGCCACTCTGTGAAAAATACTTCACATTGTGAAAAATAGAATTCACAGTGGGCCGCCCTTTGGAAAATATTTCACAGTGTGAACTATAAAATACACAATGTGGCCGCTCTGTGAAAAATATTTCACAGTGTGAAAAATAGAATTCACATTGTGGCCGCCCTGAGGACAATATTTCATAGTGTGAAAAGTAAAAATTCACAGTGTGGCCGCCCTGTACACATTTCACAGTATGGCCACTCTAGCTGTGACACATATTTCACAGTGTGAGCGGTATCATTCATAATGTGGCCACTCTTTGAAAACTATTTCACAGTGTGAAACATTAGATTTACATAGTGTTGTAAGTGTTATAAATACAGTACACATAATGAATTCCTCATTCACATTGTGCATCCTGATCATTAACAGTTTTGTTTTGCATATGTATTTGCTCAAAGGCCATACCGTACCACGCGTAGCATACTTTTGTGTACGTATACACTTAACTCTACCCGTATAGCGTACAATACATACCACGTGCGCGTGCATGCAGCTCTCTTCGTTTTCGAGAATGTGGCAGGAATGTGGTCCTCGATCGTGCTCGTTATTTGTCTTGTTCCGGTATAGTTTTAAATAAGATGACAACAACTGAAGAAAAAATCGAATACTCGTGTATTGGATCGAGGCCAAACAAGTTTCCGTGATATCAGACGAATATGTACAACTACAAAGACATTGTTGACGGATGAGAACATAATTGGAATGGCGGACATGGCCTGCATGGTGAAGTTTCCCAACGGCTAGGATAGCTATTAGGCTGTCATTGAATGGTGAGTATCATCTTTGCTATACGTACTTCGCTCAGACGCTAGGAAGACACTTTTTCAAACATTTTTGGACATTATAATTGAGCATGTTAAACACACAAACTGTTAAGTAGTGTATATCGGCCATTTTAGGCCCGGGGGGGGGGGGGGGGGGGGTGGGGGGGGGGGGTACTCAGATTATAGTCGGACGGGGGTGTGCGGCTGAGATCTCCGAACCCATACCCACATCCAAGGGTCCTTTTGCTGCAAATAGGTACCCATGTCTAAGGATTTCTTTGTGAAAAATGGACCCATGTCTAAGGATTTCAAATTTCAAATATTACATTTTTTAAGCTGTAATAATACACTCCAGCAAAGCAAATAGAGAGTTAACGCTAATGCGTATTGACCTTTAGCACTGCACTACGCGTTAATAGGCAGCATTTAAATACATTAATAGTCAATACACTCATAACACACAGATGCAAACAATTATGACGATGCGGCTAATCGGCTAGTTTGACAGTGGACTCACAATTTGATTTTTTTTTAATTATTCCTTCTAACATCAGAAAGTTGAAAAATGTATCTTACTGCTATTAAATTGTCATCAATCGTCACTAAAGAACCGATTTTGAGAGAAATTGGTTGAGTTTTGTACAGTGGTGTTTGAAATGTTGAGAATCAATAGCACAGCTTTTAATACACAGCCAGGATAGTAATGCACCTATGTGTGTAATAATACAATGGCCAATCATTTTGCAGTTTCTCGATAGAATTCTTTATTAGTAAACTGCAACATACTACATGTAGTGTACAAGTAAGCTACACATATTAAAGATGAAAACATAATGCAACATTATTATACTGCGCTGGCACCTCTAGCATCTGTTTTAATTGAAGGACTTTTCCTGTTTTAACCCGTGCACGAGCTCTCAAGCATCGGCTATATAGCTCCCTACTTGAGCCCCGCTGCTGCCCGGCTGCTGGGCAGAGGGTACGCAGGGTATAGCTGCCGATCATATCATTTTCAGCGCGCGAAGCGCTACAAGTTCCCGGGGGTAGGAACCCTATACGGGCGGATACCATACCTAGCGCGCATTTATATGAGTACCCGGTATAGGGCCACGTACACCTCGTACACTGGAAATGCAATCACAGAAGGATTCCCCGGCATTTAGTGCGGTATGGTATGTAATCCCGTAGGATTTTTTTGCCAAAATTGAATTTTTTGCTGTTTTGGCTTCAAAAGGGTCCCAATTGGCCAAAAATGATGGGGTTCAAATTTTCAAACCCCTCCTTCACTTCCTGGGGGGGGGGTCCATTTTGGGCGCCAAAATAGCATATATAAAGCGCAATAGGGAAATTTGGTGTCTTCCACCCTAAATTCATATATTTTTTTGCCAATTTCACTGTGAAGTTTTTTTTAGGTATATAAGGATTCATTTTTAATGATATTGTGTCATAAAACTTTTTCACTTTGACGTTATGGGGGCGCAATTTGCGAAAAAATTGTGAAAAACTGGGAAATATTTCCTAAAAATGTGCCCTTCTTCTTTCTTTTGGGCTAGAATTTTGAAATAAGAAGTGGAAATGGCATTATTGTGTACTATTATAGAGTGGAATAATTGTGAAACATATCACATGTCATTAACACTGTTTTATTTTTGGCTGTTAATATAAAAAATCAACCCTATTTTAGTATTCTATCAAATGAATAACTTACTTAAACACCAGATGGCGCCAAACACCTTCAGATGATAATATAACAAAATTCTCAAATATCAACTTCTAGGCACTGTAATTGCATCAGTCAATCAGAAAGTTGACAAATTATATATGTAATATTTTTTTTCAAATGCAGAATAATACGAAAATGTGCATTTTGTTTTGTTGATATGGTCCCCCCCCCCCCCCCCCCCCCGCCCCGAAGAAAAAAAAATAACAGAAACAAGTTGAGCTATTTTGGTCCGAAATACTTGTACATGACACAATCTTGATCTAAATCAAAGAATTATTTGGAAACATTTTTCCAGTTATAAACAAAACATAAAATAAAATCGAGAAAGGGGTAACCACCTACTTCGTGGTTACCATGACAACAGGAAAGTTCATCAGACTTCCAGTAAAATTCAATCGCTGTCACTATTTGGAGCATCTTCCCTTGTCCGGTTTTCACAGTCTCCACCATAGCATTTACAGAGAGGAGTGCAGGGCAAATCGTTGTTGGAGCAGCTACACCGTCCCTTGCATCCTGCTTTGCAGCCACATTTGATGAGTTCAAGTACTGCCCGTGGTGCAGGGAGCCCAAGACACTTGACTGGAAGACATCCTCGATTATTTGAATACCATCCATTCTCTTCGATAGGAGGAAGCACTGGGTAGTTAGTCTTGGATGATTTATCTCTCATCGTGATGTAATTAGCACGGAGGATGTGAGGTAGTAATGCGGCACGAGTTGGAGGTAACATCTCACCTTCCAGGTTCTTTGATCGGAACAGTTCCCATCTGAGTGATGGTAGGGTTGTTGGACCTGATGAACAGTAAAAAACGACATATGAAATGCTCTAGTGCCTTCACCTGTGTTGGAAGCTCTCCATTGCTAAGCTCAGTTGGAATGGAACCCTCGCCCAGTTTTTTGAAGCAGATAATGGCAGGATCATCATCATCAAGCTTTAAGTAGGCATTGATCCATGTCTTCTTGGATATCCCAACAAACTTCCTCCCCAGTCAGCACCAGAAAAATTGTGAAGTCCAAGGAGGCCTTGACATTTTTGATGTCCAATGACTTGAACCCGCTCCAGCACATCTATTTCTCGTTTGTACCCTTGCCTGTAGAAAATTGTAGAGAAGTGGGCACTGCATTGTTTCCACAAGATACTAGATGAATTAAGAGAAGGAGGACATCAGTGTCAGGGGACCAGACGGACCAGACAGTAATTTCTTGCAAGGCACCACTAGCAGTAGAGGCAAGGACTTGATTATGAATCAGGGTATCAGCCTCTTCATGTGTGTGCGCCTCCTCCAAATCATGTCCCTTGATGAAGGTATCATACACAACTACTAGCTTGAAAGGGCTGTCCGTGTTCTGTGAAAAGTTATCAAGCAGCCCCTGACCTAACAGGCACGTCAGCTTTTTCCTGGTTGACGATGAAGATAGAAGCTCCTTGATGGACATTTTGAGCTTCATTTCTGGGTGTATCTCGTATTCTACTGATGTAGTTGCCCTCTTTTGTCGAGTGTTGTTCTTTAATGACTCTTCCATATATCGATCAAACACAACTCGACCTTCATCATAGCTAGCCATCATCCCTTCGATGCGCCTGTTGAATGCATTCTGCAGGTCTGACATATTTTGCATGGCAGCTAGTGTCTTTTTCATGCCTTGAAGTACACCCATGACGTCAATTATCAGCACCTTGACAGGAAGATCATGCAAGAGGTTAGGTTTTTGGGCTGCTCCAGAAGGAACCTGCGTTATCTCATATTCTACGGTAACCGGAACCTCTTCCTGCATCATTTCAACCTGTGGGGAAGTTGAATATGATTATCCTCCACGACATCAGGCTGTTTAACAGCATCGGGAGGTTCTGCCTTTGCATCTTCAACTGCATGCATCAGACTTGCTTTGTCTGTTGGGATGTACAAAGAACCATCGACAGCACATAGTGAACGGGGAACCACTGACATTTCATATTCACCTATTGTTTCTGCAAGTTTAGGAACTAAGCTTGGGCGGCTGCCTTGGATGATAAGGAATCTTCCCAGCAATTCACGTTCCTCCCGCAACTTGATGACCTTGTCTTCAACAGGCACTTTCCTTTTCTCCATCCATTTCGAAAAGGATTTCAGCTTCAGTTTCTTCATTTTGTCCCACACCGAGAGGGTTGATGATGAAAGCAAACGATCAGATACAAACTCCTCAAAGCGCTTCTGGCCCTTTTCTGCAAAGTGGAGAATGTCACTTTTCGCCTCATTTGACACAAGTGCCGATGAAACCAGACTCTTCAATTGTGTCTTCTCCTTGAAAGGATTGACTCCGCCGTGCAGCTCGATTAGGTGGCATAGTTTCATAGCATTCTTCTTTGACCTCACTGCAATGTCTCCTGAGAGCTGATGATGCTCCTTCCTCACCGAAGCTCCAGTAGCTTTTGGGAAGTCATTGAGGTAATGATTTACCAGAGCAGCAAGGTGAGGTGTGGTAGTGACTAGTCGGTCCAGAGCGGCTTCATTTCTTGTGAGTCCAACCATCCCACCATTCCCCTTTAGTTTCTTGATTTCTTGCTCTAGAGCCTGATCAGTGAAGAGAAGAGAAAAGGGTATCTCTGACTTTGCCACCACAAAGTCTCCAGACTTGAGGGCATTCCATGTTTCTGGATCATCCTATTCTAGGGCATTCATTTGAGCGAAATGGACTGGCATCAGGCGAGCATAGTTCAGGAGATCACGAGCAAAAAGTACTTGGTGAGGCCTTCTAGTGATGACAAGTAGCCCTCCCAGTCCCCTGATCGACATGAACTAATGAGATGTAGAAGACTCTCCACCTGGTTAAGATACCGGGTCAAGAACTGGGCAAACTCGCCAAGGTCTTCAGCTTCTTCAAGCGGTTTGACATTGCTTGAGTACCAGGATTGGATTTCTTCATAGATCTCCACCATCTCCGGGTCATGTCCATGAAGTTTTTCTTTGAGAGAATTGCACTGGATGCGAATTGGACCCTTGGGAAGATCCGATAGTATGGCATCAAAACGCAACATCATGATTGCAAGGCTTGCAGTAATGTGGAATTCAAGGCCACGCTTATAAGCTTTACCACCAAAGATCCTGCAAAGAGATGCTGAGGTGTACGCACCACATTCGATAGCACATGTGTCAAGACCGCTACCATCGATGGTTTTGCCAAGAGCATGTAAGGCAGCGAAAGCAATGTGGAGAGCTCCAGCTCTTAAGATCCAGTTGGCGTTTCCCACCGACTGCTGAATCTTCAACGCTCGGGAGTAAAGATCGAGATCTAGCGTTATCAATGTCTTTCTGTGAGGGCCAACAACAGTCGCAGATATTCCCTGGGATAACCGAAGAACAGTATAGAGGGTCCCATAATCAGTTGGCGATGTCTTGAATAATGGGGCAACCACCGCTGTGTTTGTAGGCGTGCTAGCGGGAGAGGATTGAGACAACAATAAGGACCTAGTTGCAGCCCATGTTGGAAGAACATCATTCTTTGCTAGTTTATCTGATTTCTTCACCTGCTTTTTGATGATCACGACAGAGTTTGTTTCCTCTCTGTCCTTAGAAGACCCAGCTTCCTCCTTCTTGCTAGAAGGCTCATTTTCCTCATCATTTGTAGACTCTGCATCACTTGGCATCTCTTCACTGCGCTGGGCTTCTTCATCATGCAGCTGAGGTTCAGTTCGGATGATTTCTCCGTTGTCATCTGTTGTAAGGTAGTACACAAGAGCCCAGGTATGAGTGAATTCTTGAGAAATGAGATTTTGGTTCCTATTCTTGTAGGCCTGAAATCTCAGTGGGCTAGTTCTGATGTCTGGCTCTGGAAGCACATTCATCTCAAATGCTAGAAGGCCTTGCGAAGAAAGTTTCTCGGGTATGACACGTGGTTGATTCACTGGCTCTCCATCTACAGCCTGTTGGTTGATTACCACTGTCCCGTGAAAGGTTCCTTGCCCTGTGGGTGTGTCTTCCAAGAGATCAATGTTGTCAATGGCAAACCAGATGTTCACACCCTTCTTGACAAAATCAGGAAGACAAAACCCAAGAGAGGGATACTGCTCCTTTGTTAGTAACCGAAAATGCTTGAGCAGTCGTATTGTTAAAACAGCTGAATGTTCTCATTAAGATGCACATAATCAGAAGGCGGTGGATCTCATTGGATCAAAGAAAGAATAACGTTGAATGTCCTTCTGTAATAGGTCCATGATCTTATATATATATATATATCAATGCATACAATGTTTACCAATTTGTCAATTTAACCATCTAAGTTGATTGATTGATCAAGAGTAATAAAGTTCTCTCTTGTTTTTGCAATTTATTTTCTTCTTCTCTAACCGATAATGAAGACCCACATCACATAAAATTTTTAAATCGAGATTTGCCATTGGCTATATGTTTATGCTTACCTTGGAAAATCAGGCAATATACTGCAAAAGAGGGTCTTTATTCTGTCAAACTTGCGAAGACCAAGGAACAAAACAACTTTTACCACAGAAGAGCAGCATAATATTATGTAGGAATGTGTGCGCGCTGTGTGCGCGCGAGCGCACTTGCCTGTGAATGTTTGGGTGTGTGTGTGTGAGTATGTGCGTATGTGCGTGTGGGAGGAAGGGTGTGCGTGTGTGCATGAGCGTGTGCGTGCGTGTGTGTGTGTGTGTGGGGGGGGGGAGGTAGATGTGTATACATGAAGGTTGTCTGTATGTTTGTTTCTGTCTCTTTGTGTTTGGAAATGGGCTAGTAAATACATATGATAATGGTAATAAAAGTACTACACCTTAAAACAGCTGGCCGAACAATGGCAAAGGTACGCAAATTGGGCTGACGGGGGTGGGGTAAGGATGGGGATGGGTTGGTTGGAGGGTTTATCCAACTGAAAGTCTTCAAATTACCTTTCTCGGTGTTGAGGGATAACCACAGTTCTAGAAAACAACTCAAGTTTTGTGAAACCAGTCATTAGATGAATGACACACCCAATTTTAGGGGGTCTCATGATAGGAAACTACCCCCCCCCCCCCCCCCCCCAGAGAGGGGTTGAGGGTCGGGAAAATTTGAACCCCATCAATTTCTGATAGCTTGGACCCCAATCAATCCAAAAATGCCAAAAAATCAATTTTGGCACAAAAGTCCTACGGGAGCTGTTTCAGTGACATACCGTACCACACTAATTGTTTAGGCCCCGGATTTATTTGATGGGAGAGATTTAGGCATTTACAATGTAGGCTCGAGTATTTAGGAGCAAATCCCAAAATCCCGGAGAAAATGAGGGAAAAAAGAGGGGAAAGGAATAAATGAAAAAGAGGACCCATGTCTAAGGATTTTTGTATGAAAAGGGGACCCATGTCTAAGGATCTTTCCTGAAAAAGTCACCCTTTCGAGCGGCACATCCCCCTATACCCAATATACGTGAGTACCCCCCCCCCCCCCCCCCCGGCATTTAGGCTCTGAACTAGACCCTATATTCCAATTTGTTTGCATATCTGAACCAAATCAACCCTAGATTCTAAAGAGAATTATCTCATATTCCGAGTCATGTAAAAATTCAGGTAAGAAACAAATTTTGCTACAATTTATTTCATGTTTTCTGTCGGCAAAAAATAGTCGGACGAAAATGCATAAAAATAAGATATAGGCCTAGCTCACTAGAAATGACATATGTTCAATAATAATGTCCAAAAATGTATGAAAATGTGTGTTCCTAGCGTTTCCTTGAGCTAGGAGTAGTATGAATAATGTTTGGTTGTGAACTGTGTCGTACTACAACTTTCACACTCGATCTGCGTAGGGTTGCGAAGTGTGGCATACCGAGTATGTCCAATTTAGGCTGCGTATGTCTGATTATTGTATTTAAATCTGTAAACGTGCTTTTCTTTTCAGTAATAATTGACATTTCTTTTCTGTTCCACAGTTCCATACATGAGGTTCGGACATACTTGACCCAAGTGCAGCTGGGAATGCTGGAGCTACACAAGCAATCCCGGTCATGTGCTGTTCTTGCACTCATTGGTATGCTCTTTACCTATGAGGAGATGGCAGACAGCATAATTTCAGCATTTAGATTAAAGGAGGAGAATAAGGGAAGCAGTTGCTTAACCAAGATAAGGTGGATGCCATCATTGGTGAGGCATTTTACTATAAAATATACTGACAGTGCCTCTTGGCTCATAGTACTAACAATGCTAATGGGAAATAGCTTTTGATGAGAAAAAGCATAATAAATTGCTGAATGTATGTCGTTTTAAAAGTTTTCTTTTTAAATTCAGTTGATTTCAGACTTTGACTAATTATATGTAGACCAAAATATGAAACTGTAACCTTTAATCTGGTATCTAAGCAATATTTTCTCATATTCGATGCTATACAGCATGTTTATTTGCAAATTTATGATTTACGAACCTATACTTTTACTCAAGCATATCTTTAACAACTGTTTACAATGTACGTTAGTTTACGTGGCATCTTGTTAACAAAAAAGCGAATAATGTGTAATGTCTGGGAGGGCAAAATGTCATTTAGGAAAACATTTACTTCATGATATTTCTTTTCAGGTAATGTAGGGTGGATATGCAGATTTTTTACATATTTTGTATTCATCACCTATCATTGTTAATGATTACAAGTTCATGCTAGCAGTTGAATTAGAAGTTGTAACATTTCTCTAATTTATTTTTTTTTTTTTCTTCATGATAGAATATGCTATGGGAAGATTGCTAGGAGTGACCTCCGCAGAATTAAGAGGAAGATGGGCCAAAAAACTGAAGGACACCAGGGTAGCACGCAGGAGAAAGCCTGTCAAATGGTCATACAGCATCCAAGGGCAACTTCTTGAGACTGGAAACTGCTAAATATCTTGATTTTCACCTCAAGAGCAACCTGAATTGGACAGATCACATAAAGACAACTACAAATAAAGCCAGCTCTGTCGGTGCATTTTTGCAGTGGAACATTAGGCCTTGCCTAAGAGAGACGAAAACGTTGTGCTTCTTTGCTCTTGTTCGCCCAATCCTGGAGTATGCGTGCACAGTGTGGAATCCTCACACCCGGGACAACATACACAGGCTGGAAATGGTACAGCTCCGCAACGCCCGGTTTGTCACTGGACATTACCATCAAATGGCCATCTCTCCGAGAACGCAGGGCATGGTTTAAGATGGTGATGGTGTACGGGACTGTCAACCTGCACTCAGAGTTTCTCAAAATCTACCTTCTATCGGTGTTAACATCCAACCATGGTCATACCCAGCAAATCCAAATACAATTTACAAGGACTCCCTGATTTCATCATGCTTTGGAACTTGCTACCTGCTGGATTTGTCAACTGTACCTTCGCTAAAGCTTTTAAGCAAGAGGTACAAAATGTCCATCTCCGTTAGAAGGGGAAGAAGAATTTTTAACTGCACATAGAATATTATAGAAAGTTTTAAATTTGCACTGTATATTCGCGACACCAGACCTGACGTACGTGATACACCATACGGTGGACTGAAGTGATATCTGGGGGATGATAATACGGGCTTTAACAAATTGCATGATAGTGGAGGTACTATTTCTGACTACACAGTCGGAAGTTCCATCTAGTTATAATATCCTAACATCAGTATAGTATCGCTAGAACAACAAAAAAATAATCATAAGTTACTTATGTAGTCTAGGAAGTTATTAGGAAGTACATATATTTATGTATGCCATTCTGCTTTTTTCTGTGCCACCGTATATAGAGTGTATGGTTATTTATTTGTAAAAACGTGAGCAAAAGCTATTTGTTCTCATCTTCAGGTATTTATTAGTATTAGTTGTAGAGATTTATGTAGCCATAAAAGTAAAACGTGTCTGCCTAAATTAGATATGTTTTCAACTTTTTTCAAGATGTATTGACAGGGATATGTTGAAACTTTTTATCATCTTAATAGGTTTTGAAGAACCTGTATGTGGCAAAGATTTGCTGGTACATTGCAATTGCCAAAGTTACATATCATTTGTGGATATTTTATACTTGGAAAATGTGAATAGCCATAAAATGTATGTTCAAAAATGTAATATACCTACAAAAAATGTTTAAGACATATTGCCGGAGACGCTCTAAAACTATTATTTTACTGCTGCAACAAGCTAATGTGCTTTTATTATGTTTTACGAGTGTCATTACACCTTTAAAAATACATTTTCAGGGAAATATTGATGATATGTGCTAATTTTTTGCCGTCACTGTAATTTATGCCTCAATGTTATACAGTGGAACCTCTATAACGTGTATTAGGAGGTACCTGATACGGCAAGGTTTTTTTCACAATTCCATGTTTGTCTGTAATTCATTGTTTTAAACCCTAGTACAATGAGATATCTGATATAAAGAGGCCAATTCAGTGGACACCAATGTGCTTATTATAATGAGATTTCACCGTAGATAGCAAGTGCTGTTTTCAGAAGTATCTCTGTTTGGATTAATTTGTCTTTGTTTTCATTTTGGTTTACAATATGTTGGCATTCACAGAGTAAAATTTGTTTATCTGTAAGTATAGTATTACTGCAATCTTTGTATACTTAAAAGGATGTATGTTCATAAGTCCTTTTAGCGAAAATAAATATAAGCTTTTGAAATACATTTTAAGTTACCTCATAAAGGCTCTAACATGTATATGTTTAGATTACTGTATTAGTTTCAGATGTTTCAGGAATATATTTCTATTAAAGTTGAGTTTATAAGTGAGACATTGATTATAAACCTTTTCTCCTTCGTATTTATACGTACTAAGCTCTACACGACTACATTTTCATAAATTTCATAGAATTCAAAAACTAAACTTGTATCACAATGTGGTGGGCGTTTCACAGTGTGATAATTTCATACAATATAATGTGTCACAATGTAAAAACGCCCCAAATTAATATTGTGGGCGTTTCACAGTGTGTTTGGTGTTTCACAGTGTGGTAAGCATTTCACTGTGTGAGTGTTCACAATGTTAAATTGGGGCGTTTTCACATTGTGAATAACGATAGATTCACAGTGTGGTCACATTGTGAATTGCACAGTGTGAATCACACTGTGAATCATAGTGTGCTCCACAATGTTAAATTGGGGCGTTTTCACATTGTGGATAACGATAGATTCACAGTGTGCTCCACAATGTTAAATTGGGGCGTTTTCACATTGTGGATAACGATAGATTCACAGTGTGCTCCACAATGTTAAATTGGGACGTTTTCACATTGTGCATAACGATAGATTCACAGAGTGCTCCACAATGTAAAATTGGGGCGTTTTCACATTGTGAATAACGATAGATTCACAGTGTGCTCCACAATGTTAAATTGGGCCGTTTTCACACTGTGCTCCACAATATTAAATTGGGGCGTTTTAACACTGTGCTCCACAATGTTAAATTGGGGCGTTTTCACTGCGCACAATTTAACATTGTGGAGCACAGTGTGAAAACGGCCCAATTTAACATTGTGGAGCACAGTGTGAAGCGCTCAATTTAACATTGTGGAGCACAGTGTGAAAACGGCCCAATTTAACATTGTGGAGCACAGTGTGAAGCGCCCAATTTAACATTGTGGAGCAGAGTGTGAAGCGCCCAATTTAACATTGTGGAGCACAGTGTGAAGCGCCCAATTTAACATTGTGGAGCACAGTGTGAAGCGCCCAATTTAACATTGTGGAGCACAGTGTGAAGCGCCCAATTTAACATTGTGAAGCACAGTGTGAAGCGCCCAATTTAACATTGTGGAGCACAGTGTGAAGCGCCCAATTTAACATTGTGGAGCACAGTGTGAAGCGCCCAATTTAACATTGTGGAGCACAGTGTGAAGCGCCCAATTTAACATTGTGGAGCATAGTGTAAAAAAAGCCCAATTTAACATTGTGGAGCACAGTGTGAAGCGCCGAATTTAACATTGTGGAGCACAACAGTGTGAAGCGCCCAATTTAACATTGTGGAGCACAGTGTAAAAACGGCCCAATTTAACATTGTGGAGCACAGTGTGAAGCGCCCAATTTAACATTGTGGAGCACAGTGTAAAGCGCCCAATTTAACATTGTGGAGCACAGTGTGAAGCGCCCAATTTAACATTGTGGAGCACAGTGTGAAGCGCCCAATTTAACATTGTGGAGCACAGTGTGAAAACGGCCCAATTTAACATTGTGGAGCACAGTGTGAAGCGCCCAATTTAACATTGTGGAGCACAGTGTGAAGCGCCCAATTTAACATTGTGGAGCACAGTGTGAAGCGCCCAATTTAACATTGTGGAGCACAGTGTGAAGCGCCAAATTTAACATTGTGAATCACAGTGTGAAGCGCCCAATTTAACATTGTGGAGCACAGTGTGAAGCGCCCAATTTAACATTGTGGAGCACAGTGTGAAGCGCCCAATTTAACAATGTGGAGCACAGTGTGAAGCGCCCAATTTAACATTGTGGAGCACAGTGTGAAGCGCCCAATTTAACATTGTGGAGCACAGTGTGAAAACGGCCCAATTTAACACTGTGGAGCACAGTGTGAAAACGGCCCAATTTAACATTGTGGAGCACAGTGTGAAGCGCCCAATTTAACATTGTGGAGCATAGTGTGAAGCGCCCAATTTAACATTGTGGAGCACAGTGTGAAGCGCCCAATTTAACATTGTGGAGCACAGTGTGAAGCGCCCAATTTAACATCGTGGAGCACAGTGTGAAGCGCCCAATTTAACATTGTGGAGCAGAGTGTGAAGCGCCCAATTTAACATTGTGGAGCAGAGTGTGAAGCGCCCAATTTAACATCGTGGAGCACAGTGTGAAGCGCCCAATTTAACATTGTGGAGCACAGTGTGAAGCGCCCAATTTAACATTGTGGAGCACAGTGTGAAACACAGTGTGATTCACACTGTGAATGAGTGTGAATGAATGTGTTCTTTCCAGCAGGGATTCTCCACTCTCTTGGGAGCATTCCGGCCAGTCGCCATTTTACAAGCGCACATTTCCTCATCCAACGACATTAATATTCGCATCCTTGCACGGCGAATATAATCAACAATCCACGCTCAAATGACGTAGTCGTTCAATAGATTATCTATTGAATATCATTCGACCAACAACCCTCAAATGTCAAGGAAAACGTATACAACTTCCAAGAATGTTCTGTAATATAATTTATTCAAACTGGGTCACGTGCACTGTAGCATCTAAATGTAATATAACTGCACTCGCCGGAGCACAGGTATAGCACATTCCCTGCACTCAATCTAAAATGGCGCCCATTTCGGCGCATGCGCACTCTTGTAACCGTAAAAGGGTGTATGGCGAGTAAACAAGTTGTTTACTCGCAATTTAAAATGGCGCCCATGTCAATATAATGTGAGCGCGCTGCGCAGGCAGTAACGCAACAATATATGCGCGACTGAAAACATCGATATAGAGGTGTCGTGGTCGAGTGAATATGTCACCGGACTGTTGATCACAAGGTCCGCGGTTTGAGTCCCACCGAGGCACTAATGTCCTTTGGCATGACACTGGTCTACATTTGCCACACTCAACCAAGGGGTTTAAATGGGTACCTGGCAGGAATTAATTCCTTGAAATTGAAATTTGAAATGCTAGAGCGCCATAATGGCAGCCGTGCTAAAGCCAGGGTAATCATCTGGAGCGCCAGGAATGTCAAATCTGACAGACATGAGCGCTTTACAATAGTTTTAAACATGCTTCTCAAACGGTATAAATGACCCCGAATATCCATAGATTTGTTTCAAACTGAGAGGTGATACTTTGTGCTGTCAAGAAATCATTCCAAAAGTAATAGAAAATGCTTCATGATACACCGTTGCTGCATAAATGAATGATTAATAACTATAGGGGGAACCTATCTTGTATTAATTTATGTGTGTTTTACAAACAAATTATACGAATGACCTTAGTCTGCTCATGGCTTTAAGCAGATTGCATTTACGAACTTATTGAGACAAAGATGCCTGACCGGAAAAAAAATGCGATTTCAGTAGTAGAATTACAATAGTTATTACTGACTGAAGTTTTAACACGACTGATAACACGGGACGTTCTAATTTCCCATGAGTAGCAATAATTATTCTGTTATCCGTTATTAAGTGTATCGAGTTGTGAACTAATTGAATCGTTTGCCTTCAGGACTAGAAAGGAAGCTAAATATAAACCATATCACTTCCTTTAAATCATATATATATAACGTGCTGTAACAAGTGAGAGATGAGTAGCAAGAGAGAAATGAATAGAGAGAGAGAGAGAGAGAGAGAAAGAAGGAAAAAGAGAGAGGGGAGACGAAGAGGGGAAGAGAAAGAGTGAGGAAAAGAGAGTGGGAGAGAGGGATGAAGAGAGAGAGAGAGAGAGAAATCGGAAAGAGAGGAGATGACAGAGAGAGAGGGAGAAATACAGAGAGAGAGAGAGAGAGAGAAGGAATAAAAGCAAACGAATGAATACTTACATCAGAAAGATCAAGCTCTTCATCTTGTCCATGTAAAAGGGTCGTACTAAATTAATCCAATTCACTTGTTCTACTTGTATTGATATGGGCCATTACGTTTAATCTGTATAACATCCATTAATATATCACCTCGTAAAAAGGAACAGTATGTGGGTTAAATATACTAGGTTAAGCAGGTTTAGCACGGATTAGGCTTACTAAGGGGCGCTGGATTCACACTGGGAGGGGGCATCGTTCTTGCTAGGGGATGTATGTGTGTGAGAGGTGGTGCGGCTTACAGTCGTTTATCGCCATAAATGATTTTCTGTAATACTAATAGGGAAGGGAGATGGATCACGAACTACTGGCCCCTAGAGGGATTCCATTTGTATTAACATGATTAATAAAAAGTTTATTTTTAGCTGAATTCGGTGTAGCGATACGAACATTTAATGCATTTTTCCACTATAAATCTATATTTTTTGCTCTTGTTTTGTTCTGTTATGTGTTGTAAACTTTTAAAATTTACTAATTTGTTTACTGTTTTACAACGTGTTTTAATTCTTTTATGTAACACATGGCTTTCTTGCTAAGCATTTTTTTGTATGTTATGGATAGATATTACCCAGTAGAAAGAACACAAAACAAATCAATAAATATTGAAATTCAACGTTAAATACAACTTTGAGGGAAGGGAGGATGTGTGTGTGCGTGCGTACGTATAAAGTGTGAGTCCATGTCATCTATTATCCCGTGCCTCCACACTCAAACTTACTCTTCTTTTTCATTATAATTGTACAATTATTCTTCATTTCATTTGAGGAAGTGGTGCCCCCCGTTCATCACTCGTAGCAAAGCCGACTTAATTAATCATGGATAAAAAAGCAAAAGTTGATTATCACTGATCATCATCAATGGTATCACACCCTATATGATTGTTGATCATAGAAGCCTCATTGGGAAAAGTTTCAACTGCCGAGACAATTAAGCAGATGAGTCTGGCTAAGTACGGAATCACCCAATTTCTTAATTTCGAGTAAGTGATCAGGCACAGAGGCTGCTTTTGTACAAAAATACAGGTATTAAGCGTTAAAGCGTGATTAATTAATTGGACGACACAAACTACACGAATACAGACACAAAATAGAAGAGTCAAGAAAGAGGACGGCAGGGTCATTCCCTCACTTTGTATGCATTTATCCCGATATTAATTGATGAGGAACCTAATACCCTATATGAATAAATAGGCGGGGACCTGGAAGCCGTGAATTGCCGTGCCAAAGCCTGTGTGGACCACTGGACAGGACTTGTGTAGTGACTCGATAAGAAGAAGAGGCGGGGACGGGAGCGGCGGAAAGGGGGAAGGGAAAGGGGGCGGCAAAAGAGGGATGGGAGAGACTTATGTATTGCCCTACAATGTCCAACTCCTAATTTTAGTTTGTAGGATGTTGTCATAAAAAAAAATAGACACATACACCATATACCTGCCGGGATATGAGATAATGGTTGCCCGAACATTTGCCATTTCACATTTCAATGTTTCCCCACGTCATACACATTTAACATGTGCACATTTAATTTTGGGTTAGGTAGAGAGAAGGAGAAGAGGGATTAAGAGAGAGGGAGAGAGAAAGAGACAGACAGAAAGAGAAATAGAGAGATATCTACATGTATGTAGAGAGAGAAGAGAAAGTGAGCGAAAGAGAGGGAAGGCATATGAAGAGTAAGAGGGAGAGAGAGAGTGAGAGAATGGAGAGAGTGAGAGAGAGAAGAATATGAACAAAATAAATATTTTTTTTAATCAAATTAGATGATTTCAAACGTGATTACCACATTCATCGATGAGAATTGTTTTGAATCGTAGGTAGGCCTACATCATGAATAAAATAAGGAAATATTGAGATCAAATTCGCGGGAAAGTTAATCTTATGACTTGAGATATTTTTTCCTTCTTCTAATGTGCAGCAGCTGTAATTCCGTATGATCGCACAAATATCAGGAACATTTCCCCTTCTCCATTTCCATTACCGTGTATAAGTACCTTGGATTTCAAATCTTGTGCTTCCGATAACCGCCATCGGTTGAGTCTATGCCACCTTTAATTAAAACTATATATACATGAATATTCAGGAACTATAAAACCAAAGATCATCCCATCATACTCCTCCTACGATTGCAATCTCGTCGAGAAACTGAGGATCAGACAAAATATTTGTCATGATTTGGAAAGAAAGAAGAATGTTTTTGCTGGGAAAGTGAGTATTAGACTCACTGTTTTTCACAATTCATGAAGAATCAAGTACGGTATCCTCTAAAACGCGACAAGAAGTCGAGGAAACATTCACACAATGTGCTGACATTTGTAAATGAAGATAAAGCGATCTGGGGCACACCTGTGTAAACTAAAAGTTTCGAAAGTATATCACCTAACAAACATCTTTAGTTGGAAAGGGCAGCTACCTGACTTTTGACATGCGACGATAGAAAAAAAGCGAGAATGTTTCTTTTCTCTCTTGATTCGGAAGCAACCGTCTGTCGAAAGTCAAAATGGCGCTTATGCCGGGTAAAATGGAATAAGTCAACGCCCTTCCGGCTCTCAACAGACGGTATTTAAAATCAAGATCATGTTCGGGGTATAATATAACGGATCTAAAGAGAATTTTGAATTCTGGTAAAGACAGAAATTGATTTGTTAGCCTTTTCAATCTGTGTTTGTCAGTATGGAGGAGTATCGCAGCATGAATGGACCTTGAAAAAGAACGCTATCCAAAGTCCCAGATATTGTGACGATGAAATAGCTCAGGTCTTTAGTCCGACTTACATGCGACATGTGTTTGCAGTCCCATTTACCCATTTCCGTGTTCAGTTCGTGTAATTATCAGCACGATAGAGTAAAATATGTTTCACTTTAAAAGCCTCTCAGTATACATCAATTCGTATGGTCTATATAATAAACATTTCCCAGCTGCTTCCAGATAGTTTCTTTAAATATTATTTTAATCTCGTCATCGGACGGGTTCAGCTTTAAATAAAAGCCAACTCCTATATTTCCGATGCAAATGTACGGTACGTGAAGTTACTCTGGATGCGTAACGAGTGCGGTACGGCATCGTTTATTTCTAATTAGTTCAGGAATCGACGAGACTTATTTTAAAAAACAGTTTGTTGTAAAAATGATTTGCTAACAAATTTATAACACAAGTTTTCATGAAAATCCATATGCCATGCTTGTTTTTCTTTAGTTGGGGTTTCAGAACGAGGTATACTTTTTCAGATTTTCTTTTTCTTTCTGCGATCAACCATTCTCGAATCAATATTGTGCTCTTGTTGCAAACTAGATCTGTAGAATAACATGCTGACCCCTTGTTGTCGCTATTCGCAAAAGTCTGTCGTGTCTACTCAATCAATCATTCGATCACCGAATGTTTTGTTTAAAAAGGAAAAAAGATAAAGGTAGAAAAACAAAAAAGGGAAAGTTTCTGTCTTTTTTAACCCAAGCATATATACTTTGTGGTTTTCACGCCCTCTTAAAAATATATGCAAAATCACTGCTCACACGGAATAGTGGAATGGATAAGAGGGAGCATACAGCGGAAGGGCGTCACTGTTCAACTCACCTAGCATGAGATTTTAGAACGGCAGCAGACGCCAGCTTTTGAAGTGTGGAGCTACCGATATGATGCAGCTGTGTTTAGATTTACTTAGAGTTTTGCCCTTTCCGGCGCCAATTTCTTTCGGACGGAGTAAATGTCAGATTAGGCAAAAATCCTCCAAACCTGATCTCAAAATCAACAACAGTTGCCATAAAACGCCGAGTCAAATCGTCGCCGAAATCTATCAACTCAATTGGACCATTTGAAATTCTCTAAATTTGGGTTTTCCAGGTTTTTCGTATCTCTCCTTCTCTCTCTTTCTCTCTTTCTCTCTCTCTCTCTCTCTCTCTCTCTCTCTCTTTCTCTCTCTCTCACTCTCTCTCTCTCTCTCTCTCTCTCTCTTCATTTGAGTTATCCTTTTCACTTTGTAGATCCACCTCTCTCTCTCTTATTTTGTTCACTCTCTAGAATTTTTCATTTTTACTTTTTTATTTACCGTTTGTGGGATGGAACACCAAATGTTGTTTTGCACAGTGGTCCACTATCTCTTTCTCTCTCTCTCTCTCTCTCTCTCTCTCCCTCTCTCTCTCTCTCTCTCTCTCTCTCGGGCGCGCGCTATTTGTTTGTATCTTTGTATTTAAGTCTCTCTCCCCCCCCCCCCCCCACCCTCCCTCTCTTTTCCTGTATTTTGATGTCTGGTTCCTTCCACTGACGGAGAAAAAAAAGGGAAAGAAGCATAATACAGGATTATATGTGTCTAAAGTCTTGCTTCGTTATCCATCACCCGGAATCTTTGAGCAGGAGAGTTATCGCCTATCAATCAGGTCAATCATTTCCTTGTTTACATCCGGGTCCTCAAAGAAAACCTCACATGAAGTAGAATAAAATGTTCATATTTTCGATAGAAATAATACTAATTTTACTGACACCCATCCCTCGAAATTCACTGGAGTGATGAGGTGGGCATTCGACGAATTAGACGATACCCGTATTTACGAAAAAGTTTATTCATTGGATTTTATTTATAATGTTTACAACTCCTTTAATAACGGCGTCTCTTTCTTAGTACCCTCATTTTTTCATAATTACCAATCTACATTGTGTCTGTGGTACCACGCATCTATGATTGTTCATTTCCTTTTGCTTCCATGTTCATTCCGCTTGAAATCAACTTCAATCCGGGTACCCTATGGCTCTTTTGAGCTTGGCTGTGATATCCTTAATGAAATAAGAATACCAAATTAGGTAAGTGGCACATGCGCCACTTACCTTACTGTAATCAACAAACGTAGGCTCGCTAATGAATCCCCCATTTCATTGCCACCAACAAATTAAATGACAATTGAAGTACACTCTTTCGCATTCACCTCTTTCTAATTGCGCCCACTCTAACGACAATAGTAGCACATCCACTGAAGTGTTCCTTTCAAATAAAAGAATTGATGAGAACACCCTTTTATATTGTATATACATGAACAAGGAAGCTTTCGGGCACTTCTGTGGCTCATTATATTAATGAACCCACTTTGAAAGATACCATACATCACTTGGTAGCAGCACCAATGCAATGAGTCGTTTATTACAATGCGATATATACGCGGGGCAATCAAATACACACTTATGGTTCGGAAGGGCATAATCTAACAATTGGTATTGATAACTGGCGTGGTAACGTGGTTCATTGACTTGACACTCAATCCAAGGGGTGGGGAATCGAATCTCAGACCGGCAATAACATCATTTGGTGTAGATTGGTAGCTGGCACGAGAAGCTGCTCACGTAGATTCCACCCCCCCCCCCCCCCCCCGGTGCTGAAAGGATTTTAAAGACCATATTTGCCCATTTCTAGATACGCTACTGTAAACAACTACAAATTCGTCTTTCTATATGTAAAGTTGTCCTCCAGCTCCTTTTTAGGGGTCGATTCACTACGAATATCAACTAATTTTGCATTAATATGAAAGAAAGAAAAACCAGTCCAGTGACGTTTTTACATGGGTGGAGTTTCAAAACAAAACACCCATTATCAGTTATCTTCCCCCACATTGGCGTGTACTTGGTAAAATTATATAATATTATCAAGAATTTACTAGTAACTCCTTGATAATATCATCAAATTATCTACTATAACATATTTTGTATCATTAATATAAACAAATCAATTTTCTTGTATGATTAATGGATAATGAAGTATTTTATTTTTTATTTTTCAATTTGACTTGAATTATTTTCCACTGCGCCTTCAAACTGAGAGGGAGGGGGTGTTTTCTCATTCATTAATGGATATGTCACTGCTATCATAATCAAACATCCATCAAAGACCTGGGTAGAGTGTTTTATTTTAAGAAAACATTACAATTATTCTAAAGCAGCTGCATTTTATGTAATCTATCATAAAAATGATTCTCAGTTATTGTTAGAACATATGAAGCCCAGGAAATATAAATATACATACACTTGCTAAAACCACATTTTATGTATGTTTTTTTGTTATGTACATGTTTATTTTGTGTACATATGTTTACGAGTATTCATTGGCTGTCCTAGAATATTCACTTCCGTGTCTTTCTTTGCCCATTATTAGGCTTTTCCATATATGAATGTTCTGCACAATTCGGGTTGCAAATGTCAGCTTTGTCATCCTAAATATTCTGTCTGAATTTGACCTAATTCTTTAGGAAATCTAAAAATGGAAACTGAAAATGGAGTTTGCAAAAACGCACTATATTACATATAAATTAACTCATTGTTGTATGGAGCAGAGTTTAAACCCGACCGAGAGGTTCGTGCCCCTCCTCTACTCCTCTATATCTCTGCTACACCCCTGGTTCGGAGTATGGATTTTTAAATTAACTGATAAAAGAGAACAGATATCGTCTTTCGATAAAAACATTTTTTTCCAGTAGTCTTTCCTTTTTTATTTAAGCTGTATTTTCATTGATTTTTAATGATGATGATGACAATAATAATAATGATAATGATAATATGATGATGATAATGCAACTTTCTATCCAGGTGTTAACTGGGTACCGGAAGGAAGGAATCCCTTAAATACTGTGAGCACCGAAATCTGTAGCCTAGCAAAGCCGGGTTGATATAAATGCTGTGAATCATCATCATCATCATCATCATCATCATATTGGGGCGCCTGTAGCACCTTGCATGATGGATATGTCCGCTATTGAAATACCCAAATTTCTCATTAATATTATCAATACTATCACTTTCATTAATGCATGTATTCGAATCTAGAGATTAGTTTCTAACAAAGGAGAATAGATCGCAAATAATTGGCAAACTCCAATTAGTAGCCTGTATGATGTAACACAAGGACTCGAGGAACAAGCTTCGCAGCTTTCACACATGTATCGAAGATATGCCCTTCCCATGTGAATAATTAATATATTTCTTTAAACCACTTAAACTCACATATAAGACCACACGTAACGACAACGGTCGGGATAACTTACTCAATTAATCTCTGACTCTATCTTCGCTCGTCACTCGTGTATTTTCTGTGCGATTTCGACCGAAATCGTTTCGCAGATTATGAATCAGTTGCAGTCCTGAATATATATTTAAGACTGTAAATTTTGTTTAGTTCAATCGTTGAACACATTATATATTTTTGTCATTTAAGCAGAAATCAGAGTTAACCATTGCAAATAACGCTTAGTTTGGGGCTGTGGCGCTCAGGAAATGAAATGGTGTACATCTTGTATGGATCATCTAATTTCCACATCAAAGGGGGGAAGCATTTATAATGGTGATCCTAGCTCAATCATGATAGTGGGCCGGTCCCATTTGACTGATAACTATAATAATATATACATTTATATCTGTAAATGATCGCTCCCAAAACTATTTATTGGACCCTGTCTTTTAAACATTGATATCTCTCGCAACTCTGTATTAACATGATTAAAGTGAAGAGGAGTTTGTAAGATTGCGATTGGTTGAAGAACTTCTGGTCAATCCGGATTAATTATCACAATTCCTTATAATGCAAGATTCCGAGTTTTATGGGGACATGGCATAGCATTTAGGCCTACCTCAAATCAAAGTAAATTGTTGCTAAATATCCTATCCGCCGAATTAACGCTAAATGAATAAGCCTTCGTAACGGTTTTCTCGGATCAATACCATAATTAATATCTTTAAATGTATTTGCGAAAAATAAACCTCGTATTATTTCATAGTCCTGTTAAATGTAGTCGACCCCCTTTCCCTCTCTTCTCTCTTTTCTTCACCTCAGTGTGTCTGTCTGTCTTTCTATCTCTCTCTCTCTCTCTCTCTCTCTCTCTTTCTCTCTCTCT